>OX578151.1:58933794-59161294 GCA_951213105.1 Amaurobius ferox
ACCGGATTTTCAATTTGCGAAGTTTTTATAAAAATATTTTTCAGACCCCCACAGAAGCCCGTTAGTGACTTAGAAGGCCAAATTTTTGCACACTAATAGTATCGACGGCGGGACAGAATCTAACAAAGCCTTATTTTCGATTTCTGACCCTGCGATGAACAAAATGAGGGTATAGGTTGAAAAGTATTTCCAGGCCTTTCAGAATTCCCCAGTGATCCAGAAGGTTGAAACTTTATGGTATCAAACACAGAACAAAACCTCTCAGAGCCGGATTTTCAATGTCTCCTCCAGAGGCGAACAGAATAAGGGTTTGGCTCGAAAAGTCTTTTCAAACACTCCAGAATTCGCCGGGAACCTAGAGGGCTGAAATTTATACTATCGACCACGTGACAGAACCCAACTAAGCCTATTATCGATTACAATTGCTATTTTATATGCTAAGCGCTATACATTGTTAAGCAAAATAAAAATTATTAAACAAAATCTAACTTAACATGATAATTTCCACGTTTTTATATACCTCTTTATTGGAAAGACAGATATGAGAGCAATATAGGTTAATTTAAATGCATCCGAATAAGTTGGTATGAAATCGTTAAAATTTGACATGAAATTGTTTGGCACAAATCGTTAAAAAGGCCAAATTTTCATTTACGACACAATATATAACCACAAAAGCATTGTTCGATTCCGATTGTTCTGCACATGATTATTCGGTTGTGAAGGAAGTAAATTTTCATTGACTTAGCATTGACATAGAGAAAGTCATGTGCTGCCCACTCCTTGTTTCCGTTAATCGTTTTTAATATTCCTATTCAGTTTCAGTCTCTTCAATGTCAGCAAAATTAATCGATTTTTATTACCATTCTTGTCACGTTTATCACTTTCATTTTTAAACGAATCATGTTTTTCATTTTCATTCTAAACTAAAAAGCATCTTTCATTGAAGAACTTTATAGCTATTTCTTATTTTAGATCCGTCCTGATAAACATCTGCATAAACCTCCAGTAATTCATACCGTAATATAAACACCAGAATGTCAACTGATCATTTATAATAGAAATTTCAGAATAAGTAATGATTTTCCAAAAATACTATAACAACTCAATTAGTAGTGTCATTAGACCACAATACGAGGAAATGAACGGGATGTAGAAATTTGCATAATTTATACATATTTATGTGATAAGGATATTGTTTAGTAAACAGTATCAGCATGTGCTGAACAGCAATATATTAAACTTCTTATTTTGAGTATTAAATAAATAATGATTTATTTTTGTTGTTTCCAGGGTTATCTTGGAAAAAATCCTCAATCACCTCAACATTTGTGTAAGGAAAAGTACATACGTGTACACGTTACGTACCCATGCGTGTACACACAGTGCCCCTAGTGAAAAATTTTAAAAGTTAAGGTAACGTACTCGGGAACAAAGTGAGATATATAAGAAAAATGTCACTTACAAAGTTGTAAAGGATTAGCTAATTAGTAGATATCGGTATCAGGAACGAATATGAAAATGCAAATATAGAACGAATATGAGAGAGCGAATTTGGAAAACAATAAATACGGATAAAAAAAGATGTATTATCAGGTTTGTAACACGGTGACACCTGCAATGCTTGTCAATGTATGTGGAAATATAATTCTTTGAATTCAAATATTCATTGAACAGGGTGTACATTATATTCCTGTGCATATGAGTATTGTTTATTTTAGCTTCCGCCAATAATTATACTGGCAGAAGTAAAGGTCTTCGGCACCAGTTTAATTGCGGATTTCTACTAATAAGACAGTTCTCTATAACTTTGTTATTGGTATTTTTACGTCTATCTCGCTTTGTTGCCGAGTCCGCTATCCTAACTTTATTACTTCTTCGCTAGAGGCGCTGTGCTACTTTTATTTGATTGGTCATGGTCACTTCACTATAAATAGACCTAATATTTACACTCGTGGACTTTTCTATACAAAGTTAATGGAGTTTTTATGGAGTTTGGGGTGCTTAAGGAAATCTTGTCATATTACTGCTAGCTGAGATTTCGTCTGAAAAGTGATTGAGGAAATGGGTAAATAGCACTGACGTAAAAATTGTCATAAATACTCTGTTTAACGCACTGTTGTGACTTCCTAAAGCTATTAATTTCTTTTAAAGTAAAGTTGATTCCAAATTACGGTTAGGCAACAAACGGTACAAATTACGGCTTTCCAAATGATGGTTATGCATAGGCGTTTGAGGAAAATACAAAACCATTAGGAAGAAATTAATCTGATTCATGCACTGTACATTATCTATTTATTTATTTATTTATTCAATTTAGGTGGCAACGATGAATAATGTCCAATTACAATAACCACAAAACATAAGGGTATAAAACATAAAATACAAAAATACTAAACAGTAAACATGTCAAGAACATTGAAATAAACTCTTTTCATAATTGGTAAGAGCCAATATAAAAATATCAATACAGTCGAACCTGTTTGAAACGGAATACTGTACGTCCAGAAAAATGGGAAATTCGTGTTATCTGTCCCCCCCCCCCTGTTTGAAACGGAACCTGCACAACGCGGAAACGGGCGGCAAATTTAAAATATTTTGTTAATAAGAGCGCCTGTTGTAACAAATAGAGAATGCGAAAATCATCCAAATATTTAAGCCATTTATTTCTATGAGAACCATTTACCACAGAATTTTCTATTAAATTATATCACGATTTCCTGGAAGCCGTGTCTGAACTTCAAGAATTTTCCGTTAATCTGGTAGAATTTGAAATGCTAGAAATATTAATCAATGCACGATTTTTAACTGAAAGTTGCATCATTAGTAACACACATGTCCAAGAAATCATGTTGAATTATTTTGAAAGTTCATCTCCCATTTAATTTTTTTTTCTGCTTATGGTAAGCAGTAATATTTTGCCTGTAAATAAATCCATCTAGGTCTTAAGGTATGGTGGAAAGCTGAAAGTTAAGGACATGGGGTACACTATATTTTTATTTACATATACTCCTGTGATCGCATAATACAAAAATGTACGTAAATACATATTTAAAATAATTAAATTAGCTATTATGGTATAATATAGTACTAATCGGATTTATCTAAATGCACTTTTCAGAATTTTTGAAGTCTGATGTATAGGTGAGCAATTACATATGGACTATCGACCTTTCCAACTAAACTTTTAAACTTAGCTTTTGCTAAATGACCTGCATTAAACAGAAATATTCAGAGGACGGAAAATTCTTCCGGTTCTCTGAATTCCGTTTAAGGCAGGTTCGACTGTATCAGCATAATACCTATTAAGGAGATCAACACATTTATAGATAAAAAATAAGTTCTTGATGCAATTGTGTTTAATAGTAGTAGTATTATGGAATAACTTTTACGTCTAGTATTGGTAACAGGTATATGGAACTCTAAGCAATAATGTACATTTGAACAATCAACGGTATTATTTAAAACTTTATAGTAAAACAGGAGGCAAGACAATTTTCTTATATTTTTAAAAGACATTAAATTAAATTTCTGCCTAAAGTCCCTAATACACGACAGTAATTTGGGACAACAAACCGTTCGCAAAACAGCTCAGACAGCAAATTTAGCAACAGCAATTTAAGTTTAACCCGAAAATGTTGTTGTTGAGGGAACGACTGTACGAAAATTGACCAATCAGAAGTGGTTAAATCCGAAACGTCACAGTTCGCGTGCTTTCGAGTTATTTTATTTCTTACTTTAATGGCGACCAAGCAGGCCGATAGACTGTTTTGGAATGCAGAAATGGGAGCTGATCTTATTGAACTTATATCCGAACGGAACCTTTGGGATGTTAAGAGTACTCTTTACAGTAAGAGAACTCTAAAGCTTCCCCATTTGCTGCTTGGAGTGACGTCACTTTCGTTCTGGACTGCGTGGAGTAACGTCACTTTCGTTCTGTGCTGCGTGGAGTTACGTCACTTTCGTTCTGTGCTGCGTGGAGTGACGTCACTTTCGTTTTGTGCTGCGTGGAGTGACGTCACTTTATGTGCTACTTGGTAGAGCTCCTCTACTACAGGCTGACTTATCAAGCATATTGAAGCCCATAGAGTTCCATACTACAGTTACAGAAATTATAAAATAAGTGTTTAAAATAAATACGCTATATAGAAAAAGAAGTTTTAATTAGAATATTGTAGAACTTAACTCGCACAAGTATGCTCCAGTACGAGATATTCAATTATTTTTTAGCCATTTTTTTCTTCTTCGTTTCTAGGAAAGCTAAATAGCCTAAAACCTTTTCTAGAATGATTAGAGCAGTTCGGTGCAGAACAACCACCCATAATTATTTCAGTAATACTTCCTAAAGTGAAAATACGAATAGAGCTAATACTAATGGATTGCGTTTCCAGCTATGGTGGGCTTCAATAGGCTTGATGAGTCAGCTCGTATATAGAGGAGCCTTACTACGTGGAGTAACGTCACAAACGCCCCAAAGCTGTTTAGCGAAAGGTTTGTTGTCCCAAATTACTGTCGTGTAATACGGGCTTAAGTGGACTAGTAGGCATATCAACCGGAAATTCTGTAATTATTAGCACGTAAACATTTATTTTTGACTACTTCGATTTGTTGAAAATGCAGATGGCAAATATCATCCCAGATCATAGAAGAATATTCTAAAACAGGTTTAACAAAATATTATACAGATAACAGAAACGGCCCTGACAATAAACATGAGATCGATTATCTTACAAACTCAAATTCATTTTTTCCTATTTTTACTTTTTCATACTACCATATAGAAAAATTATTGTATTGACAGACCCAACAGAAAACAAATAAACACACGCGCCGACTTCTAAAATAGTTCATTTGTACTTACCGAACCCAGCTATAGATGGCGCTCTTAAAGTGAGAATTGAGCTTCCTTCTTATGTAATAAAGAAGGTGTTTGACTGCGTCCAATGTAGCAAAAAATCGAAACATCGGACAGTGACGAAATTTGCTAAAGAGGTGCTTCACTTTTCTGCAATGTGCACCTCGTCGATATTTTTACTTTCCTTATATACATAATGTATAAGGAAAGTATTGTGACGGGGTCGAAAATTCGAATTCGAGTTTTCGACGGGAGAGCACGTTTCAAGCATCCCTGATCACGAATCAAACATTGTTGAAGTGATGTCTGTGTGTGTGTGTGTGTGTGAAAGTATGTGTGTGTGTCAGTGAGTCTGTCGAGACGATAACTGACGAACGAATGATTCGATTCGAACCACATTTGGTACAAAAGTCACAATCCGTAAACACTGGAAGCCTGTTGTTTTTATACGCAATCGAATGTTCAAAACGCCCCCTAAATTTCCGAATGAAATTTTGAAAAAATCGTCAAAAAATCAAAACCACTAATAAAGTTACGCAAATAGACATTTCTTATGTAATTTTTCATTAGAAAACGATAAACATAAATTTTAGAACGCTAACATCAACCGTTCTCGAGATATTGCCCATTTTTCAAAAAAATTATCAAAATGTCATATAAAATAAAAAAAAATATTTCCTATTGAGAAACACGTTCACTTTTCATATGAATGCCATGCGATAAATTAGGTGGCGTGGATCTACCTCGTTCCATTCATGAAAAAAGATACTTTGAGTAATACTTTTGTATTTGAACGCCAATAGTCATTTATCTACTGTACGAATAACTTATTTCTTCGTTCATAAAGCTTAGCGAGATTTTGGCGACGAATTTGGCGGAATGTCGCCAACTTGGCGACTTTTTGAAATGTTGCCAAATTAACGAAAATCTCGCCAAATGGATAAAAATGACGCTAAATCAATGAAAATGACGACCAATTATCGAAAATTCAATATCTTGGAAAGAATATTAGTATCTGCTATAAGAAAAACCTATTTTTTTTACTGTAAAAGTAGTAAATTCATTACATTATATAAGGAAAGTCATGTGTTGCCCACATCAGATTTTTTTTTACTGTAAAAGTAGTAAATTTATTGCATTATATAAGGAAAGTCATGTGCTGCCCACATCAGATTTTTTATATAGTCGAGGACAGGATTCCATCTACGCATGTTGTCAATCTAAAGCTATTTTTACTTTCCTTATATACATAATGTATAAGGAAAGTATTGTGACGGGGTCGAAAATTCGAATTCGAGTTTTCGACGGGAGAGTACGTTTCAAGCATCCCTGATCACGAATCAAACATTTTTGAACTGATGTCTGTGTGTGTGTATGTGTGTGTGTGTGAAAGTATGTGTGTGTGTCAGTGAGTCTGTGGAGACGATAACTGACGAACGAATGGACCGATTCGAACCAAATTTGGTACAAAAATCACAATCCGTAAACACTGGAAGCCTATTGTTTTTATACGTAATCGAATGTTCAGAACCCCCCTAAATTTTCGAATGAAATTTTGAAAAAATCGTCAAAAAATCAAATTCGCTAATAAAGTTACGCAAATAGACATCTCTTATGTAATTTTTCATTAGAAAACGATTGGCGTAAATTTTAGAACGCTAACATGAACCGTTCTCGAGATATTGTACATTTTTCTAAAAAAATATGAAAAAGTCACATAAAAAAAAAATTCCTATTGAGAAACATGTTCACTTTTCATATGTAATACCATGCGATAAATTGAGTGACATCATTCTCGTGGATCTAGCTCGTTCCATTTATGAAAAAATATACTTTGAATAATACTTTTCTATTTGAACGCCAATAGTCATTTATCAGCTGTAAGAATAACTTTTTTCTTAGTGCATAACGCTTGGCGGGATTTTGGCAACGAATTTGGCGGACTGTCGCCAACTTGGCGACTTTTTTGAAATTTTGCCAAATTAATGAAAATCTCGCCAAATGGATAAAATTGATGCTAAATCAATGAAAATGACGACTAATTGAAGAAAATTCAATATCATTTAAAGAATATAAGTATCTACTATAAGAATAACATTTTTTTTAACTGTAAAAGTAGTAAATTCATTGCATTATATAAGGAAAGTCATGTGTTGCCCACATCAGATTTTTTCTTTGGTGACGCAGGTGATAATCCAGAGCAGCGCAGTTGCTTGGATTAAATGGCATACATTTCGCCTGGACTGAAATACAGCGGATAGCTCATCAAGAGCATTTAAGTTATATTTTTTTTTTAACTTTGTTAATTCAAAAGATGTCGTATTTATTATTTGTAATTTAGTATTATAATATCATTATATGAGTATTGTGTTAAAATGTGACTTAGATTGGATAAAAATTCGCTGTGGTAACAATCACTGCTTTAATTTTACTATGGGGTAAAGAATTTTTTTTTCTTTTTGCAATTTCAAGTATTTTCATTATGTCGTTCCGCCAGTGATCGGCAGCTTATTTAGGGCGCATCAAAGGAGATTATTTAGGTCACATTAAAATAGCTTCTTTAGAACGCGAAATAACATTCTATTAAAATAGCATCTTGACGCTTATTAGGCTCTTGCCAGTATGAAGAACCGATGCCTGAATTGGAAAGAAAACAACTTTTTACACTATTAAAACGTGTCCGACCATTTTAGTTCGTATGTATGCACGTATATATTTCAAATGGGAGGTACACAATGAGCATGGCATGGGCCCAAAATATTCAAGAAGTGTTAATAGATTTTTAATTATGTATAAAAGCACTGGAGTATTTTTGTCCACAGTTTTTGGTTTATTCGTCATTTTATGAGGTCCAAGTTGGTGTTATGGAATGTGAGATAGGGAAAAGTGCGTACAACTGCTGTTCAACGGTTTAGGGACTACGATATTTTTTTTTCTGATATATTCTTTTTCCGTGATTCAGTTTACCGGAGAGTTAGATGAGGGGAACACTCTGCGGCAATTAATTAAATTTTGTACTGGTTTACAGAGCTGTTTCATTACTACTGGAATGTGTATATATTTGTATTTTCGGTTCTATATGTGTTTATCATTAACTGTGGTAAAACTAACTGCGGTAATTTCTAAAACAGGGCTTTTTATAAATGCATAGAAAAAAATATGACTTTTAAAAGTGACCGCTATCTGCGGTCACTGCAGCTAGTGAATTTTCCAAATATGCACGATGATAGGCAGGTGAATTAGGGGGAAAAAATGCAGAATTAGTAAGAAAACTAGCCATATGCCTTAATTTTGAAAACTATGAATCTTTTGGTATGGCAGCTTGCTTATAACATTATGCAAAAATTTTGCATTCAAACAAAATTTTTAGTAACTAAGTAAACTTCAAGAGCAATTGATTATTGTGAACCTGAATTATTTGTATTTTAAGTGCATTTTCATTTTGTGCAATGTTGCACTTATAGTTTTCACAAAATTTTCCATATTTCAAGAACATAATTTCTTACAAAATATTTTTGTGCAACAAGAAAACAAGAAGAAATTTAGGTTCATTTTCCAAAGAGTAACATGCATTATACATTCTGAAAATTACGTGGAATAATATTGACAACTTTCAGAGTTATCTTTGGCGCAAAGCCAAAATATCACATTCTGAGAAAATAAGAATTTAAAGTTTTTTAAAGTTAACTAGCAGTATACCTGTTTTTCGTACAGAATATATACTACAAAACATAAAATTCACAATTATGTGTAAATACTTATAGTATTCTAAATGACATTTAATCAAAGCATTCTATTAAATTTAATTCTCCTTAAAAGAAGTTTAAGAATATCTGTTCTCGCTATACAAAATTATCTGCACAGGCATATATGAAAAATGAAACATCCGTGTCCTATTTTGGATTTACACATGCCCAAATGAAAGCGTTGTAATGGTATTAGAAAATATACCCATACCATTTCCATTCTGTTTCAACAATTAGCTAAACTCAAAAAAAAAAATTTACCAAAATAAAACTGAAGACTTCAGACATTAAAAATATCATTAACCTCCGTAAACTTACACTCTGAAAGCCGTAATTGATAAAATTTTGTCAAAACTATAATATAATTCTGATAAAATTTATTTTTATATACAATTCTTAATTACTTAAACCGGGAATGATTTAATAAAACATCGTCTGCTGTATAAACTAATTGGGTTTCATTCTGTTATTTAGCAGCATATCATTCTTTATTTAAACAAAATTGCAGAAATAATATCGTCTGCATAATGCTATCTCTATCTCGTTTATCTTGACAAGACAACTCTTGGTCCTAGAAACTCGAAACATGAGCTAAATTTTAAGTGGGACATATTGCAATGCTACTCACATTTCATGAAAATCTTTGCAGCCGTTCTCTCGTTATGATGAGACAGACACACATACCCACAGACAAATTTTCAATGAATTTATGTAGATAATTTTTTCTATATACGACCTGCGACATTTTGGGCTCTGACTCCAGTAATTATAAAAATCTTTTTATGGGGATTATTTTTTTTAAATCTAAAAAAAATATTATTGTATATATAATTTTTAAAAAATATATATTTCGTTTTAGGTTTAACAGTTCTAACAGCCTCAATTCCTGAATAATTATACCATAAATAAAAAGGGCCCCAAACACTTAATATATAATTATGCACATACTTTAAATGGAAAATATAAGAGAAATACTCGCTTACCATATGAGTTCCATCATCGTTAAATTGAGTTATACAACCATGAGAGTTAACTTCCAGACTGCTGCACAACTGTTTTTACTTCAGGGACTCCTGCCAGTCTTATTGTTATCACTTAACGGAAAAAAGTTTACAACCCCATTTTCAACGCCTTATATCAAGGAAAAATGTACATTCCAGGAACAACAGATTTAAGCATAACCGTAAGAATTTACATCACCTTGTGGACGTATGATGTAATTTGTCGGAAAGTCTAGGAAATATTATAACTATTTCTCATCTAAGAGTAGAAGCTTCTTCCTTAAAATTTTACGGGAAAAGTTTTATAAATATCACGCATACGCTAAAAATATGTTGTAACAATAAAATATTGTTGATTTAACTGCAACTCAACTTTTTGTAAACTGTAACTCACATAGTGGTTGGCACGTATAGGACAAACGATCTCCATAGGACAGCGTTTTGCGAATTTACATATTTTTTCAACATTTTTAATAATGTATTTAATAATTTAAATATTTTTTTTATTTTTCTGGAATTTAATTACTTTTATTTTCCCAATAATCCTTAGTACATTTGGAAGGGAAGTATGACGAAGGGGGTAAAATATCTGCCTCCCGAATTTTGATGCACTGACAAGTTTAGAGCATTCCTGAATACGAATAAATTATTCATTCGATAGTATTTGTTAGTGTACATCTGTGAGTCTGTGTTTTTACTTCTCGTTTCAATTATTCTCACCAGTTCCCTTTGAGCTGCAATTTCCAAAATCTACGAATCTAGTACTTCATTTTTCAATGCCCAGGAAACAGTGTGAATAGGTCACTCAGGAAGTGACTAATTTGTGAATGAAAAGAAACCGTTTTCATGGTTTCGATAAATGAGTTCTTCAACAGTCCTTTCCATCTCTTGCAAGTAAATGAGAGCAAACATGCGGCTTGAAACCGGCTTAGCTACCGAAGGATTAAAAATGTCGCAGACCACGGAGAAAAATAAGAATAATTTGTGTATGTGCAGCTATACCCGCGGCAAGTCTAACTTGAATACATTGTTTAAGTTACGACCGGCTACTCAATTATTCAGTTTTGTCTCACTCATTTTTGTCTTACTCAGTTTTGTCATACTCGGATTATATCTACATTGACAAGATGGTATCCACATCACATGGCACTAGAATTGATTTTGAATATCAATTTAGAATACATTCATTACTGAAATATGAAAAAGCAGGAATATAATTTTGAATTTTAATAAGCGGAATCGTCTGATTTGAACTTCTTCTTCCACCCAGACCGCCCGACTTACCCGAAGCTGTAAGGTATCTATTTGAACGGCTGGGACAGTGCCACCCAATGTAGACTGGAACCCAGTGGGGTCGGCATCTACAGGGACCGTACCCTCCTTCTCCTACCAACAACCTCTCGGAAGACCCACATATTTAATGGGCCCATACTCTGATTAAACGCGGTGACTGTTTGGACTGAGCCGGGAATCGAACTCGGGTCCCCGTGCGCTAACCACTAAGCTGTCCCACCCTCTTGATTTGCGGTTAAATCATCATTTTCATACGACGAAATTTTAGTTTTTTCTTATTAACTGAAATAAATTACCGGAGATTACCTGGATCCTTAATAAACGCCCGCTACTTAAATAATGCCATTCAGTCACCGCTCAATTTGGTCCAAATCGTCTGTTATAAACAAAATCCGTTCCCCCTCTCTCTCGTTTCAATCCAAATCCTTTAATTTCAACGCATGTCTAGTTGCGCGCATCTATTTTCCAAGTATGCGCACAAATGCGCACTTCTCCCTATGTCGATTCCCAGTAAACCGGGGAAAGAAGGGGGTCGAAAATTTTGAATTTTATGCTTTTGGCTGAAAAATCAACAGAAAATCAGAAAGCAGAGTAATTAAAAAAAATATTTTTTTTTTTTTGTTAGAATGCAAAGATAGACACTCATATTTTTCCAAACTACAGAATTGTGGTAATCCTCCTTTATCAGATGCGACGAGTAATAAATAGAAAATAGAAAATGCATATTTCGATGTATTTAAAAATAAATAAATAAATATGTAGGAATTGTCATACGAAATAAGTTCGAAGATCGTTAGCAAGAATGTTATGATGATGTCAAGATGAAAATCTTGACATCAATATCAAGTTGACATCAATATCAAATCTTGACAAGAATATTTTTGGACACCAAGGAACACATGTGTAGAAAGCCCAGACCACACGACCAACCCGAAGACTTATGGTTGCTGTTTGTGTGGCCGGAAGGAACACGTGCGTGAAAATTGCTCAAAATCGTACTGCAACAACATAAAATAACTAGAAACCTAATTCAAATTAAAAAAGACTATTTTCTGAAATTTTATTTGAAGAAAATTATATCATGTTGCTTAGCTTATTTTTTTGAGTCAAATAATAAAGGAATTGGTGAACACATAAATTTTCTAAATGAATGATATTATATGTTTGAATGAATTGTTTTCCATTGCCGCCTTGGGATATAAGATTACGGGGATTATTGATATTTTCAGTTTCTTAAGTCATCTGTTTAATTTCAGCAAAGATTTTCCACAAGATTTTTCTATTGTGTTTTACCTATTGTTGAAATAGGATAAATATGGTGCTGGTATATCTTCTACTACCTTTTTAGTATAGTCTTCATGGTACTGGTATATCTCTTCTACAACCCTTTTAGCATAGTCTTTAATTTTTATTTATTTATTTATTTATGTATCTTTGCGTATGCTCATCGAATTTCAAGCACTTCCTGTGACGATAATTTTGTAAAACGAGAACAAAGGATTCCTATGCTTCATTTTAGAATTTTTTTTATTAGATTTATTTAAAAAAAAAAAAACTTTATACTAATGCTAGAATTTGCGCATATTTTTACTTTCCCTATATACATAATGTATAAGGAAAGTATTGTGACGGGGTCGAAAATTCGAATTCGAGTTCTCGACGGGAGAGCACGTTTCAAGCATCCCTGATCACGAATCAAACATTGTTGAAGTGATGTCTGTGTGTGTGTGTGTGTGTGAAAGTATGTGAGTGTGTGTGAGTGTGTGAAAGTATGTGTGTGTGTGTGTGTGTGTGTGTCAGTGGGTCTGTGGAGACGATAACTGACGAACGAATGAACCGTTTCGAACCAAATTTGGTACAAAAATCACAATCCGCAAACACTGGAAGCCTATTGTTTTTATATGCAATCGAATGTTCAGAACCCCCTAAATTTTCGAATGAAATTTTGAAAAAATCGTCAAAAAAAACAAAACCACTAATAAAGTTACGTAAATGCACATTTCTTATGTAATTTTTCATTAGAAAACGATTGACATAAATTTTAGAACGCTAACATGAACCGTTCTCGACATATTGTACATTTTTCAAAAAAATTATCAAAAAGTCATATAAAATAAAAAAAAAATATTTCCTATTGAGAAATATGTTCACTTTTCATATGTAATACCATGCGATAAATTGGGTGACATCATTCTCGTGGATCTAGCTCTTTCCATTCATGAAAACAGATACTTTAAGTAATACTTTTGTATTTGAACGCCAATAGTCATTTTTCTGCTGTAATAATAACTTATTTATCTGCTGTAATAAATCTTCGTCCATAACGCTTGGCTTGATTTTGGCGACGAATTTGGCGTAATGTCGCCAACTTGGCGACTTTTTTAAATGTTGCCAAATTAACGAAAATCTCACCACATGGATAAAAATAACTCTAAATCAATGAAAATTACGACTAATTGTTGAAAATTCAATTTCTTGGAAATAATATTAGTATCTACTATAAGAAAAACCTATTTTTTTTACTGTAAAAGTAGTAAATTCATTACATTATATTAGGAAAGTCATGTGCTGCCCACATCAGATTTTTAATCAGGTAAACACTGGGTATATCAGCTATTAGCTATATAAAAGTATAACAGAATATTTCTTTTGTTATACTTTGTTTTGATTTCACGGGTGGTTAGCGCTCTTCCCGTCCAATCCATTTTCATAGCTTTTTAATGTGTATCGAGGTGTACGGAGATGCGGACGTATAACGTCTTACGCATAGACTCTCATCAAGTACTGGTTTTGATTTAAACAGTGTCCTTCAGGAAGTGGCGGATTTGTGAAGAAGGGTTGACAACTTATCACATCCGCTGCACAGGTGTACACGGGTTGCATGTAATCATCATGCTTATTTAGGGCGTATCGCGTCAAAAATGCGTACATGTTCTTTTCCGTTTATTTGCCAAGTAAATATATTGTTAAAAGGAATTATTCATAAAAAAAGGTGATTGCTCAAAGAAGTGATAACTAGATTCGGGAACAGCAGTCAGTGGTTAAATAAACTTCATATAAAATTAGAAAATATTAGCATTAGAAAATATTGACAAGATGTCATTGTGTTAAGCCAAGATAACATGTACTGTGGGGCTTAAAATGCATTATCTTGAAAAATTCTATATTTTCACAATAAATGTTTATAATACCGTAGCAAGCCATAATGTTGAGTGCTATTTTTAATGCATTGACCGTCATATGAAAATTGTGTGTATCATTGCTCTCTAGCCATTATTACAGGACAACAGATATATTTTTGTTTTGTTTTTTATTTATGAAAAACTCTTTATTATTAAATATTTAATAGAAAAGGAATTTCATATATTTTTTTTTTAATTTCGGGATATTTCACACATAGGCATTACTACATAAATAATGTGTGTGCATTACTTCCTGCCAACCTCTGAAATATATTCGTCAATATTAAACACTTTAAATATCACTTTAAATGTGTTAATTTCCTTTTTCTACATCAAAGTCATGGAAATAGGTGGGTGATGCAATCTTTTTGAGCAACACTGTATCAATAGAGTATTTAGCCACGCACGACCATTTTTCACATTCGAAGTTCTCTTGGTGCAATGAATGATTTATTTACAATGAATATATTATATGAAAGCAGTGTTCCTTCCAAGATTTTTTGGTCGGAGGAGGGCGAATTAAACTTTAGGGGGGGAGGCGTTCTATTTGCTCTATATAATTATGTCTAAATGCTGTTACATAAACAGAAACTAGGTTAACATAAAATGTTCCCGGGGGCGGAGCGAATAATCGTCCCCGGGTGAGATTTGCCGCCCCCGGATGTATGCCCGAAAGAAACACTGAGAAGAGGGAGAGAGTATAGATGAAAAGAGAGAAAGAGGGAGAGAGTATAGATGAAAAGAGAGAAAGAGGGAGAGAGTACAAATTTTTAATCAGTCGATTTCATTCCAGATCACAATTTCAGCTGATGGTCGCCATGAAAAAATACGAAAACGGAAATAATTTTTGGTTCAGATTAAGTATTAGAACTAACTAATTCTGCCATATAAAATCTAAATTTTCATTTTTTTTTTATTTATAACCTGGCAGATCATAGGTAAATTTAGTTTTACGTCAGTCAATTGGTCAACCATTGGAATAAAAGCTATCCATTCTGGTTTTGACTGTCGCCCTACAGGGTATAAAATGGCGAAAAATGAAAGGATTCTTTTGTGTAATGTTTATATGTACCAATAATATTTCCGAATTATGTTCTTTATAATAATTGATATCATCGGTTCTTAATATTATGTTATTTTATTAATAGTTCCAGAAAGTAGCTCCAAATGGAAATGAGGCTGCTACGCATTGAATAAAAAGTTGAACTAAAAACGGAAGTACAAACAGATGCAGGAACCAAGAATCAAACATCTGTACAAGCGTTTCTCAACCATTGGTAATGAGATGATAACAAGTGGTACATTGATAATTTGTGCAATATACAGAATAAAAATGTGAACATCATTTGAAGAGGAAAAGCAATTGATTGGTGTTTCATATGAATCAAATTTATTGGAGGATTTTTAAACAACATTTTTAGTTAACATCTAGACGAAACGACACAGAAGGATATTAAAAATATTTCATAAAGAGCAATTTGATTTTTCATGCCATTATGTTCGACGTACACATATGAAGCTGATTTTTCCTCAATGATGTACTTTAAAAATATATATAGAAAACGAAGTTCTACTTGGAACGAAATTTACGTTTATAATTTAGTCAACTAGATCCAGATTAAAAAAAATCAACTATTGTCAAATACAACTATTGTCAACACAAGCATCATAATAAATTATTTTGTTAATCATATTGTTAATCAATAATGGAATTTTTATCCATATTGTTCATTATATTTGGAAATATTTATTATAGCCGATGTGGTGGCCGAGCGGCCAAAGAGGCAGGCGTTTCCTCGTGACGGCTCGGCTGCCAGATTGCGGGTTCGAGTCCCGCCTGCGGGCATGGATGTTGTAATGTCTTATTTTTGGGGCAGAAGTCAGACTTCTACCTTCGGGTGCCCCGGGTCTTTAGACTAAACAGAAGCAGTGCACACATTCTTCCTTAAATGTAATGTTAGAGACACGACAACAACAACATATTTATTATAATTGTTCAATTTCTGTATTTGAAATTAAATTAAAATATGTGTTGATAATTTAATCAAGTATGTGTAGTTTTGATTTTCTATTTGTATGAAAGACATATTTTCGTTGCTGGTACTGAAATTTTTTAATATTGGTCTTAGTGGTATGCATTTATGAAAAGGTTGGAGAACCCCGGATCTGCTAATATATATATATATATATATATATATATATATATATATATATATATATATATATATATATATATATATATATATATTTATGTATGTATATATACACATATATATATATGTATATATACAGAGGGCGCTTCCACAACAGACGTGTTCCCGTTCACGGAATGTTTTCTCGCTTGCGCAGCCAACTGTCTAAAAGATGGTCCTTCAGAACTGCCATGCATTTGTTTTGTCTTAAATAAAACTTTGTTTAGATGTTTCGGGCCAATCATGTTTTTGCGGAACGTAAGACTGCGTGTGTATGGAGAAATTGAAAGCACCCTGTAGAGCGTAACCTCTTCACTTGCGACCATGCATTCTATAGTGAAAAAATATATATATATACACTCTTAGCCATAAAAATTTGCTCACCAAGAAGTAGTTGTGGTATCCTAACGAAACTTGGCATGAAGGTACGTTGAAGACTCAGACCACACCACCAACCCTAGGGCTTATGGCAGTTTCACGTGTGGCCGGGAAGGGCATGAAGGTACGTGTCAGACAGATATGCAAATGCTTAAAAATACAGCGATTGCGTAATGCCACCAGAGGGCGTTGAACTTCGTTCTCCCTGACGACGAAAAAGATGCGCAGTGGTCTGTACTTAATATGTTGCAGAGGGACACTTTTTCATTAGGGATGCCGTTACGCCGCCATCGAAGACAATATGATCAGCTGTTAGGAGGGGAATAATCATCGGGATGATGGAAGCCGGATGGTCAACTCGACCAGTAACCCGTCACCTAGGCCTTTCTGACGTTACTGTGTTGGGACTAGTGGACGAGAGAGAGGTTGCATACACAGAGGCCAGGCTCGGGACTGACCCTCGGCAGACCAATAGTCGAGAAGACCGTCACATCAGCCAACACTCACGCATAGCGCCAACTGCATCATTATCCGCCATCCGGACACAGATAGAACCTTCACTACGTGCCCCTGTGGCTGTCCGTACCATCGCGAGGTGTCTGGCTGAAGGATGTATTTGGTATCGCGGTGCCCATTACGTGTGCTGTCAATGACACCCACCCACCGACGCATCCATTTGGAGTGGTGTCGCGCTGGACGGGATTGGACTGCAACCCAATGGAACCAGATCGTTTTCAGCGAAGAATCGAGATTCAATTTGTTCAGTGATAACAATCGTGTGTGGAGGCCCCGTGGTGAACGCCTCATTCCTGCCTTTGCTTTACAGCGGCACACCTCTCCCATGACAGCCCAGAGGTACGTTCGTGACATCCTTCAGTCTCATGTGTTTCCACTCATGGCAGGGTTCCCAGGAAGCATTTTTCAACAGGACAATGATCGGCCACACACAGCAAGGGTGCCACAGGCATGCCTCCGCCACATTACCACCCTTCCCTGGCCTGCCCGATCCCCGTATTTTTCAGCTATCGAGTATGTCTGGGATCACTTGGGACAGTAAATTGGACAGCTTGCGAGTTTGGTCGAACTAGAGTTGCACTTACAACTGTGGAATGAGATGACGCAGAACACCATACGGGATCTTTATGCCTCAAAGCCCGCCCGTATCGCACTGTATTTACGCCAGAGGTGACCCAACAGGGTACTAAAACCTCCATTTGTAGTTTTTCCTGTAGTAAATGATCCTTTTACTTTGATTTTTCAATCACTTACTTATATCAATGTTGCACTCACATATATAAAATATAAAATTTTGTTCGATTCTGACAACTCTTTCTTGGTGGGCAAATTTTTATGGCAATGAGTATATATTCATCTATGCTTCATGCTCATATTCTGTTCTACTTATAAAGAAATTGTCCTGTCTCCTGCTCGGACTCACTGGGAGGGTCGTTGTGAACGTTTGTTCTGCCTCCTAGGTTGTATTTCGTCATATTTATTCCGGTGCTGCTCGATATTTTTCACACTGTTGCGGCTCCGGCCGTCCAAACAGTTACCTTACACCTTTCTGGTAGGTCGGACGGTCTGGGTCTCAACACTGTTGCGGCTGAGGGCGCGGTAGCCCAGTGGTCAGCGCGCTGGAGTTGCCCTCGGTAGGCCCGGGTTCGATTCCAGCCACTGCCAAAACTGCCGCCGTGTTCACGCGGAGTACGATCACGTTAAACATGTGGGTCCGTAAGTCCTTCCGAGAGGTTGGTGGTAGGGGAAGGAGGGTATGGTCCCTGTGGATGCCTCCCCCACTGGGTTCCTGTCTAAATTGGGTGGCACTTCCCGGCCGTCCAAACAGTTACCTTACACCATTCTGGTAGGTCGGACGGTCTGGGTATCAGCAACAACACTGTTGCGGCTGGTGCCAACGGCCGTACCGTGCTGAAAACACCGGTTCTCGTTAGATTACCGAAGTCAGGCAGCATCGGGCGCGGTTAGTACTTGGGTGAGTGACCACCTGGGAACACCGCGTGCTGTTGGCACATTTCGGACGCGGTAGCCCGGTGGTTTGCGTTCTGGTCTAAATTGGGTGGCACTTCCCGGCCGTCCAAACAGTTACCTTACACCTTTCTAGTAGGTCGGACGGTCTGGGTCGAAGAAGAAGAAGTGATGAAAGATGAAGGGTTTCTGCTTCATGGTAATACTAGATTTCATAATTTTTCTTATTTTGAAATTTTCCTCTTTTAGCACCTGTGGTCTGGGTTTTAGCATTTATAGTAACGTACTATTGCCAAATCTGAAACAGGCATTTGTTTAGGTTTATTAGAATTAAATACTCAGACCTGAAGAAGAATTTAATTTTGGTTAATCTTCAAATTTCGGCCGGTGCTGTTCTTTTCTATTATCGGCATTGTGACCGTGGTTTTGCTGTTCTGGTGATGTTAATATATCATGATTACTTGAATTGATTATTCTTATTATTACATTTTCTAATATATATATATATATATATATATATGTATATATATATATATATATATATATATATATATATATATATATATATATATATATATATATATATATGTATATATATATATATATATATATATATATATATATATATATAGAGAGAGAGAGAGAGAGAGAGAGAGAGAGAACAGTTTTAGCACATGATAATATTAGTGAAGCTGAATATTGGACTATTTTAGTGTTATTATTACAACCATTGAGTTAGATAGAAGGAAATAAAACTCCTATAGATGAAATACATGAAAATGCCATAATGCTTTGTGAATTATATCTAGGTGTCGCTAGTATTAGTAAAATAGTCGCTAATGATAGTTAGCACGACAGGAAGGCGCAGTATTTAGTATATGTATTTCTGATTATGTTTATTAAAGTAAGGTTCCGTAATTATGAATATAATTAATCAATATTTTTTCGCAGGTTTAAGACAGGGTAGAGAATATATATTGCTAGAAAAGTAAAACGAGTTTCAGTGTTCACTGATTGTATTAATTGTAACAATGTTTATTCGAAACATTCCATTTCTTCGTAAGAAAAAGCGTCCACAGACTCACAGACATACACACAGAGAGAGACATATATACCTGCATACAGACATACACTCACATACATCACCTCAAAAACGTTCCCTCTGAGTTCAGAAATGCTTTAAAACGTGTTTTTCAGTCAAAATCTCGAATTAAAATGTTCGACCCCGTCACAACTTTCTTTATACATTATACCATGTATATGGGGGGGGGGGGAGAAGTAATCACTCCAATCCTATACTTACTCTTCCTTGAAATATCTTAGCTAATTACCCTCATGATCCTCATCAAGATCTGTATTACTCATTTAACCTTTTTGATTCACCAGGAAACAGTGTGAATAGGCCACTAAGGAAATGACCAATTTGCAAATGGAAAGAAACTGTTTTCATGGTCTCAATAAATAAAATCTACGACACCCATTTCTATCTCTTGCACGTAAATGATAGTAATTATGCGGCTCTAAACTGGTTTCGCTGGCAAAAGCGTATGTGCCGAGAATGGCCTAGACCGCTTAGAACAATATGGTTGAATTGGTATTGTGTAAATAGTTGCCTTGCTTATAAAAAGCTGTATGACAGAAGGAAAGTGGTAGTTATTATTTCTATTTACCCGGGTATTTCAATTATGTGTGCAGGGATTCTAGGAAAGTCCTTAGTCCTTGTATTAATCCAATGGGGGAAATTGTAGGGATTTTGTAGGGAAAAGTTCATGCGTATTCACGTTAGATGTACCCATAGATTTAGAGAGAAGGAGATAAAACACCTATGGATGAAAAGCTTGAAAATGCCGTAACGTTTTGAGAATTATGTCTAGGTGTCGCTATTGTTAGTAAAGCGCCCTTTGTTTCCATTTGATACAATAGAGAGGCATAATATTGAATATATGTATTTTTGATTAATTTAAAATTAAGACTCCCTAATTATCAATATAATCAATCAGTATTTTTTCACAGTTGTTGGACACAGTTCAGAATATAGGGAGATTAAAATAAATTGAAATGTAAAAGAATTTTTAATACATAGGAATATTCCACATTGTTTCAGTTTTAGTTTGCATTGCTCTATTAATTTATTTCTACATTGACAGTTTAAATAAATATTTAAAACCTTGAACCATACGAATACATACAATGCAGGGGTGCCACCTGACTTATTGTCTCAAATGATATTGGCATTTTCTCAGGATGGCGTTTTAACTCTTTACCTTTACCTCCATGGGTCTACACCTATAGCAGAGTGACCATGGGTAATCAAATAAAAGCAGAGCCCCTAGTGGGGAATTAAAAAGTTAGGATGACAGAATAGGCAACAAAGCAATATAGAAGGTAAAAATCAATTACGAAGGTGTAGAATATTGTTTAATTAGTATAAATTGAAACAAGGAGTCAATGAAACGCGGAAGAGAATAAGAACCTATCTTCAAGAAGTATCGTCAGGGTCTCTGACACGATAATATCTATTTTTCCTGAGATATTGAAAAATTTTATACATTGCACATCAGTAAAGGGGACGTACTCATGATACTCATCCATGATACTCATCTGAGACATCAATGTTACTCATCTGATCAATACATGATACTCATCTGATCACGTCCACTAGCGAACTTAACTGCATAATATTTATCTTTACCGCATATCTAAAGTGTAAAGGAAAAATGTTATGGTTTAAAAGAGTTATTGTAACTAAAGGGGCGTATGATACTTAAGTGCCTTAGCATCTTATATTATTAGATACCTTAGCACATGCTATAGGTACCTTAGCACATGATATAGGTACCTTAGCACATGATATAGGTATCTTAGCACATGATATAGGTACCTTAGCGCATGATATAGGTACCTTAGCACATGATATAGGCACCTTAGCACATGATATAGGTATCTTAACACATGATATATGTAGGTACCTTAGCGCATGATATAGGTACCTTAGCACATGATACTATTAGGTGCCTTAGCACATGATATTATGTGTATAAATTAGATTTATTTAGTGGCTCATGTTCTAAATTTTATTTATTATTGAGAAATGAAAATGTTAATTGAGTAATGAATAATAATAGTGTAAAGCAAATGTACATTGTAAATTTTGTATATATGTAAATAAAATTCATTTAACCAAGAGAAAAATGAGTTATGTCATTATTGATCTCTATACTGATATGTATGTAATGGCAATGGTGAATCAAAATGCCTTTTTACAGCTTATTAAAAAAGGTGTATATTTTAATTAAACATTTGTATAAACATCATTTGCAAATAGCATATCGATGCACTTTATATGGTGGTATTTTTACTTTTCCTACAATGCATGGTAACGTATATGGGAAAAGCATTGGAATCGCGTCGAATATCGGAACTAGAGTTTTATGCATTCTAGATTCTAGAACACGAAAAATCTAGTTTTAAAGTGACGTCTGTGTGTGTCTATTCAATATATATATCCACTCTAGCTCAAAACTATTCGACAAAATTCCGCAAAATTTGGTAGGTAAGAAAGTCTCTTGTTTACCTTGGTTTTGAGTAAATTCTGGTACAATTCAGAGAAATAAAATTGCCCTTTTTTTCGTGAAATAGCCCGCAAATATCTTCAAACTCTGAAATAAAAGTCGAAATATAAGTATTAATTACATGCTTATTTTGTTCGAAATTTTTGACGATGAAACGAATAATATCAAACCCGTTTCAAACCGTTATTGGGATCCTTGTTTATTAATTTATAGGATCTGACAACGTTTTACACTGTAGTTTAAAAACTATCAAATTAAATATATTAACATTTGGTAGTTAGATCTAATGTGGGTTTCCTTGGTGCTGATTAGAATTTGGTATGATTTGAGAATATAGAACCGGCATTTTTTTTTTGAAATGACAAACATAAATTGTCAAAATTTGAAATTAGAGGCTTATGTGCTTGAATGTGATTGAAAAATTATTGCTTAATTTTGGGGAAGGAACTATGAAAATCATTCTAAGATGAATCATTTTCGAGTTAATTTGGAATATTGCGATTCTGGTGACATTATATAGTATGTTAATTTAACATATGAAAATATGTATTACTTTCCTTATATACATAATGTATAAGGAAAGTATTGTGACGGGGTCGAAAATTCCAATTCGAGTTTTCGACGGGAGAGCACGTTTCAAGCATCCTTGATCACGAATGAAACATTTTTGAAGTGATGTCTGTGTGTGTGTGAAAGTATGTGTGTGTGTGTGAAAGTATGTGTGTGTGTGTGTGTGTGAAAGTATGTGTGTGTGTATGTGTCTATGTGTGTGTCAGTGAGTCTGTGGAGACGATAACTGATGAACGAATCAACCGATTCGAACGAAATTTGATACAAAAATCACAATCCATAAACACTGGAAGCTTATTGTTTTTATACGCAATCGAATGTTCAGAACTCCCTAAATTTTCGAATGAAATTTTGAAAAAATCGTCAAAAAATCAAAACCGCTAATAAAGTTACGCAAATAGACATTTCTTATGTAATTTTCAATTAGAAAACGATTGGCATAAATTTTAGACCGCTAACAGGAACCGTTCTCGAGATATTGCACATTTTTTTAAAAAAATTATCAAAAAGTTATATAAAATAAAAAATAAAAATATTTCCTATTGAGAAACATGTTCACTTTTCATATGTGATACCATGCGATACCATGCATAACTCTCGTGGATCTAGCTCGTTCCATTCATGAAAAAAGATACTTTTGTAAGTAATAACTTTTTAAGAGTAATACTTTTGTATTTGAACGCCAATAGTCATTTATCTGCTGTAAGAGTAACTTATTTCTCCGTCCATAACGCTTGGCGAGATTTTGGTGACGAATTTGGCGGAATGTCGCCAACTTGGCGACATTTTAATTGTTGCTAAATTAACAAAAATCTCGCCAAATTGATAAAAATGACGCTAAATCAATGAAAATGACGACTAATTGAAGAAAATTCAATATCATGGAAAGAATATAAGTATCTACTATAATAATAACGTTTTTTTTAGCTGTAAAAGTAGTAAATTCATTGATTTATATAAGGAAAGTCATGTGCTGCCCACATCAGATTTTTTTAAAACAGGATGGATATGATTTCAAATAAGTATCCCTATCATTTTATGCAATTAAACTCAATTTAATAGATTATGAAAGAGAAAACGAATTTGTGTCTGTAGTGAATGTCATGTGCTGCCCACATCGTATTGATTCTTTTTGTTCTGTGTTCTCAACTCATGTTTCAAAATCCATGTCATGGCAGAATTATGTTGTAAGCCCAATGGGCTGGTCTCTCGCTCACGGTTATTGTTGATTGATCGCATACCACCCGACAGTCTCAATTTTCTCGTTGCGGAACAACCCGGAACTGATCTTCTTCTTAACTATCAACGTTTTCTGATGTGGAGATAATGGAAGACTCAGGCGTAAATCAAACGCTTGCAACATATATATTTTTTTCACAAGCTTATAAAATACAAAATTCAGGTTATCGCCGCGAACGCTTCCTACTGCAGCTTGTTTGTTTGGGTCGGAAACGCCGGCTTCTGCAAGTTTGTTCTATTGAGGTGAAAGTGCGTAAACCCAGAGAAAGCCGGTTTACTCCTGCACGTGAGTTTGTTACCACGTGAGCTGAAATCGTTCCCATTGGCAAGGTCATCGCTGTCGCTTTCCTCTGCTCTTCGGCTTCGGCGAACCAAGCACGATAATGGAACTGAAAAGGATGAGAGAGACATTGTTCTTGTCAATTAGTGAAAAAGTTGACAGAGAAAGCATCAGTTAGGCATATATATGTGAGGTAGAGAGGTTATTTGAGCTGAGCTACGGTTGATCTGTTAATGACTCCATGCACAATCGAAGGTGTTATGTTTGGTTTCTGTATATTTGGTGTTCCTTCTGGTAGTTAGTACAGAAATAACAATGATACGCTAATTCCGAGATGTTGAAGCATGTTTTTGTTGGTAAAATCGAAACACTATGCTTTTAGTGCCATGCTACTAAAATTTTAATAGATGCTCAGGGCCGCTTTGACCCTTGCCGAAGCCCATAAGAAATCTGATTCTCAATGGCGGCTCGTGAAGTGACGAGGATAACCGCTGCTTCACTTAGTTTAGCTGTTTCACTAGTCGCTACTTCACTTAGCTGTTACACTGAATAGGTTATTGTTATTAGTATTTGGCCAATTTTTCAGACTCGTTTAGCGATTCTTAGATAATTTTTGTTGGTAAAATCGAAACATTATGCTTTTAGTGCCATGTTACTAAAATTTTAATAGATGCTCAGGCCCGCTTTGACCCTTGCCGAAGCCCATAAGAAATCTGATTCTCAATGGCGGCTCGTGAAGTGACGAGGATAACCGCTGCTTCACTTAGTTTAGCTGTTTCACTAGTCGCTACTTCACTTAGCTGTTTCACTGAATAGGTTATTGTTATTAGTATTTGGCCAATTTTTCAGACTCGTTTAGCGATTCTTAGATAATTTTTGTTGGTAAAATCGAAACATTATGCTTTTAGTGCCATGTTACTAAAATTTTAATAGATGCTCAGGCCCGCTTTGACCCTTGCCGAAGCCCATAAGAAATCTGATTCTCAATGGCGGCTCGTGAAGTGACGAGGATAACCGCTGCTTCACTTAGTTTAGCTGTTTCACTAGTCGCTACTTCACTTAGCTGTTACACTGAATAGGTTATTGTTATTAGTATTTGGCCAATTTTTCAGACTCGTTTAGCGATTCTTAGATAATTTTTGTTGGTAAAATCGAAACATTATGCTTTTAGTGCCATGTTACTAAAATTTTAATAGATGCTCAGGCCCGCTTTGACCCTTGCCGAAGCCCATAAGAAATCTGATTCTCAATGGCGGCTCGTGAAGTGACGAGGATAACCGCTGCTTCACTTAGTTTAGCTGTTTCACTAGTCGCTACTTCACTTAGCTGCTTCACTGAATAGGTTATTGTTATTAGTATTTGGCCAATTTTTCAGACTCGTTTAGCGATTCTTAGATAATTTTTGTTGGTAAAATCGAAACATTATGCTTTTAGTGCCATGTTACTAAAATTTTAATAGATGCTCAGGCCCGCTTTGACCCTTGCCGAAGCCCATAAGAAATCTGATTCTCAATGGCGGCTCGTGAAGTGACGAGGATAACCGCTGCTTCACTTAGTTTAGCTGTTTCACTAGTCGCTACTTCACTTAGCTGCTTCACTGAATAGGTTATTGCTATTAGTATTTGGCCAATTTTTCAGACTCGTTCAGCGATTCTTAGATAATATTCGACAACACTTGTGCCAATAGCGTGATGTGTTTTGATGATGTTCGTTGTTGAGGACCAGGGTGAATCCTGCCGCTGAATTTGCTTCACCCATTCCTGAAGTCATGTGTCGCCACTGCTAATTCTTGCTTAAAAGTACATTGAGTACCGTATGGACGACGGGTTCCAGAGCTTAGCGGGCTCAGATTTCGCATCACCACGTGATGTGAAATCTTTCCCATTGGCAAGGAAATCGCTGTCGCTTTCCTCTGTTTTCCGGCTTCGGCAATATATTTAGCAAAGCAAATGCACGACAATAGAACTGAAAATGATGAGGGAGACATTGTTCTTGTCAATTAGTGAAAAGGTTGACACAGAGAACGTCCATTAGGTGTATATATGTGAAGAAGTAGAAAGGTTTTTTGAACCATGATTGATCTGATAATGGCTCCGTGCACAATAGAATGTGTCATGTCAGGTTTTCCGCGTATTTTACTCTTCATGTGGTCATTATACGGAAAGAAAAATTATACGCTAATTTCGAGTGATTGAAGCATAGTTTTAGGGGATAAATTTAAAAAGGAAATGTACTTTTACTGTCGCGTTTCTAAAAGTTAAATAGGTGCTCAGGGCCGCCTCAAACCTTGCCGATGCCCCTCAGTAAAAGCTAATTCTTGCCTAAACGTACATTGAGTACTGAAAATGAGACCAAAAGCTTCTCAGGGCCACGCATTTGCTTGCTTTGCTTATGATCAAAAATCCGTTTTGTGGATGCTCAAGTTACCTCATAAGCATGAATCGTTGCAATATCCTATTTTAGGGAATGTTTTGATCCTGTACCTTTTACTTCCATTACAATGCACGGTATATGTGAAGGGAAAATTTGTAATGGTGTTGAAAATTCGAAATATTTAGATGTACTTACAAGTTTAGGGCGACCTTTAGCATGGCCAACAAATCTGAAATTAAAGTACTTCGTTAAAAGCATATATAGATACATCAAAGACTCTATTATGGGTTCGTGCTTCAAAGTATCTATTAGGATTTCACGATTCAAATTATCTATGTAGTTACTTCCCTAGTAGCATTTAATATTGGTTCAATATTGAACCAATATTGTATATCTTGGCATTGTATTGGAAATATTTCCAACATAATCCCAATATTGGGCAAATAGTGGGGTTACATTGGCCTTCAATGTTGGCTAAATATTTTCGTTACAATATTACACCAATAGAAGTGTTACATTGGAAATATTTCCAATGAAACGCCAATTCTGGCGTGACATTGTTTCAATATTTTAAGCCAATATTGAGGCAATTCCGGCAAAATGTCCAC
This sequence comes from Amaurobius ferox, assembly GCA_951213105.1. Classification (NCBI taxonomy): domain Eukaryota; kingdom Metazoa; phylum Arthropoda; class Arachnida; order Araneae; family Amaurobiidae; genus Amaurobius; species Amaurobius ferox. The sequence goes on from OX578151.1 coordinate 58,961,067, forward strand.
TTTTGACTTTACCTGCAATACATGGTAATGTATAGGGAAAGTATTGGAATCATTCCGAAAATCGCAACTCGAGTTTTCGATGGATCTACACGTTTCGAGACCTCTGGAATACGAAAAAACTATTTTTAGCGTGACATCTGTGTGTGTGTCTGTCTGTCTGTGCAGATTTTGTATCCGCTCAAACTAAAAAACTAATTGACCGAATTTCATAAAATTTGGTTGGTAAGTCACTTGTGCGCGAATCTGGTGCTGATTAGTTTAGGCACGATTCGGGATAAAAGAACCCGCCTTTTTTTGCGAAATGGCCCGCAAAAGTCTGTATCTACTCTAGCTGAAAAACTAATGGACCGAATTTCACAAAATTCGGTAGATAGTCGTTTGTGGGTCACCCTGGTGCTAATTAGATTTTGGTACGATTCGAAAAAAAATAACCTGCTCTTTTTTGCAAAATGGCCCGCAAAAATCGTCAAAATTTAAAATAAAAAACTACGTATGCACAAAAATATCCAATAAAATTTTGTACGTAATTTTTGACGTGGCGCGGTAGCCCATTGGTTAGCGCGCTGGAGTTGCACTCGGTAGGCCCGGGTTCGATTCCAGCCACTGTCAAAACTGCCGCCGTGTTCACGCGGAGTACGATCACGTTAAACATGTGGGTCCGTAAGTCCTTCCGAGAGGTTGGTGGTAGGGGAAGGAGGGTACGGTCCCTGTGGATGCCTCCCCCACTGGGTTCCGGTCCAAATTGGGTGGCACTTCCCGGCCGTCCAAATAGTTACCTTACACCTTTCTGGTAGGTCGGACGGCCTGGGTCTCAACAACAACAGCAACGTAATTTTTGACGAAGAAAAGAATAAGATCAACCCCATTACATTAGGACTAGCCGTTCTCGAGATATTTTAGTGTTTTATATTTTCTCTACGCCACCTTTGAAAATAAGTCCAATTACCAAATGAGAACGACAATTGAATTAAAAGTTAATTAAATTTAATTAAAATAAAGAGAACGTGGATATAAGTCTGCAGGGAAAGTCATGTGCTGCCCACATCAGATGTTTCATATTGGTCCAATATTTCCAATATTGGCTGCCAATATTGGACCAGTATTGGATTGATTCTAGGATTGCAATGTGTACATCTATACAATGTATCTAAAAACTCTAACCCAAACATCCATTCGATTTTATCTTAATATGGTAGTTTGGGGGACTTAAATGTTAACTTTGGTGTTGATTTCATTTTGGTAGTACTCGGAAAAAGTATAGGACTTGTTCTATTTAGATGACACGAGAAATAAAAAAAAAACGGAAATAAAAGAACTGAAACAATATTAATGAAATAATTTTATTCGTAATTTTTTTTATAAGAAAACGAACACCATTTTGAAAATATTTTCTTTTTTAGGAATTTTGGCGAGTTAACGGCATTTTAGAGAACATCAAGTTATCAAATTAAAAAAAAAAATCTGATGTGGGCAGCACATGACTTTCCCTGCAGACTATAATTCGTTAGATAGAGTTTAATTGCACCAAATAACACTAAATTTGCATTTTTAATTCAATTTTTGTTTTTATTTGGTAATTGGACATTTTTCTAAAATCGGCGTAACAGAAATGCAAGAAATCTCAAATATCTTGAGAACGGTTAGTCCTGAAAGCATGATGAAGTGAGTTGTATTCTTTTCCTCGTCAAAAATTGCGTATAAAACAAGAATTTAATTGATACATGTGAGCATACGTAGTCATTTTTTTTTTAGATTTTGGCGATTTTTGAGTACCATTTCGTAAAAAAAGGCAGGTTGTTCTTTTCTGAATTGTACCAAAATGTAATCAGCACCAGAGTATCCTACAAGTAACTTATCTACCAAATTTTGTGAAATTTGGTCAATTAGTATTTTAGCTAGGGTGGATACATGAAATTTTTACGGGCCACTTCGCGAAAAAAGGCGGGTTCTTCTTTTCCAAATCGTACTCAAATCTAATCAACACTAGAGTATCCCACAAGTAACTTATCTACCAAATTGTGTGAAATTTGGTCAATTAGTATTTTAGCTAGGGTGAAAACATCAAATTTTTGCGGGCCATTTCGTAAAAAAATACAGGCTGTTCTTTTCCAAATCATACCAAAATCTAACCAACACTAGAGTATCCCTCAAGTAACTTATCTACCAAATTTTGTGAAACTTGGTCAATTAGTATTTTAGCTAGTGTGGATACATGAAATTTTTACGAGCCATTCTGCAAAAAAAGGCGGGTTCTGTTTTTACGATTCCTACTAAAAACTAATCAGCACCAGGGTCTCACTCGAGTGACTTGCCTACCAAATTTTATGAAATTCGGCATAGTAGTCTTTTAGTTAGAGTGGATACATACATTGCACAGACAGACACACATACAGACGTCACACTAAAAATAGTTTTTTCGTATTCTAGAGGTCTCGAAACGTGTAGATCCGTCGAAAACCAGAGTTGTGATTTTCGGTATGATTCCAATACTTTTCCTATACATTACCATGTATTGCAGGGAAAGCAAAAATAATAAAAAAAATTGCATTAAAATTGTTTTGTTAAGTATCGCTTTCAAATACTATTTTACTCGATGAGATTCAATTTAATGAATGTAAATGACGATAAAAATCTGACGTGGGCAGCACATGACTTTCCCTGCAGACTCACATTCATTTTTTCATTATTTCTTTAAGAACTCATTAAATTGAGTTTAATTGCACAAACTGACACTAAATTTGCATTTTTTATTCAATTTCTGCTTTTATTTGGTAATTGGACATTTTTCCGAAAGCGGCATAAAAAAATGCAAAAAAACTCAAATATCTCGAGAACGGTTAGTCCTAGAGTAAAGTTGTTCGAATTCCTTTCCTCGTCAAAAATTACGTATAAAACAAGCATTTAATTGCTACATTTGAACATAGGTTGTCTTTTTTTAGATATTGGCGATATTTGCGGGCCATTTCGTAAAAAAAAGGCAAATTGTTCTTTCCGAATCGTACCAAAATGTACTCAGCACCAGAGTATCCCACATATCTACCAAATTTTGTGAAATTTGGCCCATTTGTATTTCAGTTAGTGTGAATACATGAGATTTTTGCGGGTCATTTCGCAAAAAGGGCGGGTTCTTTTTTTCGAATTGTACCAAAACTAATCAGCACCAGAGTCACACCCAAGGGTATTTCGTACCAAATTTCATGAAATTCGGTCCATTGATTTTTGAGTTAGAGTGGATACGCATATTGAACAGACACACAGACAGTCAGACAGACAGACACACAGACGGACGTCACGCTAAAAATAGTTTTTTCGTATTCTAGAGATCTCAAAACGTGTAGATCCGTCGAAAACTCGAGTTGCGATTTTCGACAGGATTCCAATACTTTCCCTATACATTACCATGTATTGTAGGGAAAGTAGAAATCTGATGTGGGCAGCACATGACTTTCCCTGCAGACTTATATTAACGTTCTCTTTATTTTAATTAAATTTATTTCACTTTTAATTTAATTTTCGTTCTCATTCGATAACCAGACTTATTTTCAAAGGTGGCGTAGGGAAAGTACGAAAAACTAAAATATCTCGAGAACGGCTAGTCCTAGTGTAATGGGGTTGGTCTTATTCTTTTCGTCGTTAAAAATTACGTATTAAATCAGCATTTAATGAATATATTTGAGTATACCCAGTTTTTTATTTTAGATTTTGGCAATTTTTGCGGGCCATTTTGCAAAAAAATGCAGGTTATTTTTATCTGAATCGTACCAAAATCTAATCAGTACCAGGGTGACCTATACGTGACTCATCTGCCGAATTTTGTGAAATTCGGTACATTAGTTTTTCAGCTACAGTGGATACAAGCTTTTGCGGGCCATTTCACAAAAAAGCGGGTTCTTTTATTCCGAATCGTACCCAAAACTAATCAGCACCAGCCCCGCCCACAAGTGACTTACCTACAAAATTTTGTGAAATTCGGTCCATTAGTTTTTTAGTTAGAGTGGATACAAAATCTGCACAGACAGACACTCAGACACACAGACAGACACACAGACACACAGACACACAGACAGACACACAGAAACACAGACACACGTCACGCTAAAAATAGTTTTTTCGTATTCTAGAGGTCTCGAAACGTGTAGATCCGTCGAAAACTCGAGTTGCGATTTTCGGCATGATTCCAATACTTTCCCTATACATTACCATGTATTGCAGGGAAAGTAAAAATGAATTAAATATATAAAGTAAGGCCTGTTCTGACTACTTTATACATTTTACTTTCCCTACAATTCACGGTGAAATGCATGGGAAAAGTATTGAAATCATGTCGAAGTCTCGGAACTCGAGTTTCGAAAAATCAATACGTTTCGAGCACTCTGGAACACGAAAAACCCAATTGTAAAGTAACGTATGTATGTGTGTGTGTCTGGGCAACTTATGTATTCATTCTGGTTCAACTATTCAAAGAAATTTCAAAATGTGGTGGATAAGTTGTTACCTGGCGCTGATTACATTTTGGTACGATTCGGAAAAAAATTATCTTGCCTTTGTTGTTTGAGAAATAGCCAGCAAAAATCGTTAAAACTGAAATAAAAGACTGGATATGTTCAAATGTTTCAATTAAATGCTTGTTATATACGCAATTCTGGACGATGAAGAAAATAAGATAAAGGATTAACCGTTTACGAGAAATTTCAATTTTATTCACATTTTTTTTTTCAACGCCGTCTTTGAAAATGCGTCCAGTTGCAAAATGGAAGCGAAAATGTTAGTGAAACAGCAAATTTAGTGTAATTTAACATAATTATCAGTGTTTTTTTTTTTTTTTTTCTTGTACAATTATACTCAATTTAATGGATTATGAAAGAAAGAAAGCTAAAAGGAATTTTAGTCTGTAGTGAAAGTCATTTGCTGCTCACATTATATTTTTTATTTAATGCATGTTTGAGATAGTATTAGTTTTCTTCTTGCTAATTGTTATTAACGTCTTCTCATTGAGCCACCAATTAATTTTAGGACTCATATTTTCAATAAGTGCAGTTTCAGGAAGTTTTAAATTTTGGCTTGACCATACTGCATATATTAAGAAAAGAAAACGGACTGTTGCAAAGATATATATGTATATTATAATATATACTGAAATATATACTATAATATTATAATATATATTACTACTTTTATAATGTACACTGAAATGCAAAACACGTACTATTACTTCGACTTAGTACATTTGATGCATAAAATCTCTCACTTGGTCTACATTCACATTTGATAAAGCGGGATTATTAAATGTTATTGAATTATGCGGGAAATCTAAACAAATAACTCCGGCTTAATGATACAACAGCAAGTGGTAACAACACGTCTCTTAATGTGTAAAATACGTGGTCATCTGAAAAATGATACCTGATCGTCTGTTATAAACAACTACCACTTTTAAAACTATAATTTTAAAATACATATTGTAAAATATACGTTCGGTTGAGATAAAAAAAATATTTACAAATTTTTTCGCAACATTACGAATAACACAAAATGGGCAAAAATTTATTCGCAGAAGACAAAAATACTGCGATATGTTAAAATATTATTCATAAATATACTATATATTATCAATCATAATATAAAATACTTTTTGAACACATGTGTGAAACTTCTGAAGTCAAGATGTTAATACACACTTTAAGGTCAAACGTTCACACGCAAGCATAAAAAATTAACATTTCTACACATTTAATCTAACACATAATTACACCGATAGCTGATCTGAATGCTACCACATATTTGGCACATTTATGTCAACTTAAGTGTTACAAATAAAAAAATAATAATATGAAAATTAAAAATAACAGTGTTCCTTTTTATTTCGGTTCGATTAGAGATTTCTGATAAAGGATTCTTTACAATATAGCTTTCGGTAAAATCGGGGCACAATTATGTCCGGCAGTGCATGATTCAAGTAATTTGTAATAGATTCAAATGCTTAAAAGATTTCACTGACTGCCGAGTTGAAAGGCTGTAATTTCGTGTATTCTTGTCAGGGTTTGATGTCAAGTAATTATAAAAAAAGACTTAAAAGTCGACGAGGAAAGAATAAGTACTTTTAATTGCCTGTGAAATGTGTCTCATAGCAGAGTCGCTTAGAGCAGGAGTTCTTAAACTTTTTGGGCCCACGAACCCCTTTCATACCTAAAAATTACAGAGGATCCACCAAACCAGGTAGCTGTAACTGAACTAATGACTCCCACCCCCCAATAAAAAACATCTTTATTTTCTGGTAAACAGTATTCACAAATGTCACATTACAATAGCGATATATAACAGTAATAACAAACATAATTTTTAATTTTAATTAAATAAACATAATATTGATTGTTAAGAGATATATTTTTAGTACAAAATACATATTTTAAAATAAAAATTAAGAACCTATATTTAGCACACCTTTAGACAAAATATATTAAAAAAAAATGTTTTCACAATAAAATAAAACTAAAAATGTACAACAGAAGCAACTAGGAAAATATGTATGTATTCACATTTCCTGCAACGTCCAATAAATTTTTCGCGACCCCCAGTTTAAGAATAACGGAATGACTGGCTTACAGCAGACTTTTGAAGGGATCGGCCACTTTATTATACAGAGTTCCTTGGAAGGGATCCATAAGCACCCCCAATCATTTTAAAAGTCCACAAATTTTAATAGCTTAAGATTTAAAAAATATATATTTTTTTTTTCTTTTCGATAAACATTTAAGAAAATTACATTTAAAAAGATTTTTGTTAACTTTTTAATAGTTTAAATTTCGAAGACTTTTCGCTTACTTTTCGATAATTTCATGGCGAGAAACTGTTGTTCACTTTTCAATACTTTAAAATTAAAAAAAAAAAAAAATTTTTTACCTAAAAGTGGATTTTGCATATAAACAAGCAACTAGAGCGTGACGTCACATAATGAAAGTGCCATATATCATAATTGGCTAGTCATCGTTTTTAAGGATATAAATTTCTGAAAGCCGGTAAACCGCACAAGTAACACTTTTCCAACAAAATTCCAGTTTTTAATAAAATTAGTAAGTACTACACAGATTCATAGGGATGCCTTTAAGCACTCCAATAATTTTGTAACTATCATGATCACTTTACTATAGATTCATTCACCTAACGTGCACAATCGTTTGATATACACTCGTAACGTAACAGTTTTTATGTCGATTACTACTAGTTAGACAATGCCCTACAGTTTTGTGATTGGCTTTTTTTCTCTATATTACTTTACCGAGTTCATCGTTCTATCTGTTTTGTAAATTCTTCGCCAGAGGCGCTGCAATCGCTTTTATTCGACGGGGCATGATCACTTCACTATAGACATACCTAACGTGCACACTAATTAGGTATACACTTACAACGTAATAGTTTTTGTGTCGATTCCTACTAGTTAGCGGTGGCGGCTCGTGTATAGGCACTGTGGCACTGCGGGAACGACAGTGCTCTCTCTCCCTCGCAGCCTCGCTTGCAGCTTCCTATGTGCGCATGCGCTCGACAGTCAAGCACCGCTCTCTCTCCCTCGCGTGCAACTTCCTATGTGCGCATGCGCACATAGGAAGAGAGAGCACTGTCGTTCCCGCAGTGCCACAGTGCCTATACACGAGCCGCCACTGCTAGTTAGACACTTCCCCACAGCTGCGTAATCGATCTTTTTTAGTTATATTTCTGTACTGAGTTTGTCATCCCGTCTTTTTAAATTCTTCGCCAGAGGCGCAGCAATCACTTTTATTCGATTGGGCGTAATCACTTTACTATAGATATACATAACGTGCACACTCGTGAACCTTTCCTTTAAAAGTTATTGAGGTGTTGAAGGACTTCTCTAGGAACCTTGTATATGTTGGTGGTAGGGGTAGGAGGGTACGGTCCCTGTCGATAACACCCCCACTGGGTTCTGGTCTAAATTGGGTGGGACTTTCTGGCAGTCTAAACAGATACCTTACACCTTCGGGTAGACCGGACGGTCTGGGTCGGAGGTAAATAAGCGACCTTGTATGTATAGTAAGCCATTACGAAAAATTCGAACAAAAACCAAAGATTCACGACGTGCGTGTGAAAGTAGACGATGTAAAAAGGTCATAATGCCACTTTACCACGTGGCATTAACATATTTCTACATCCTCTGTGTTATTTTTACATCTCTTCTACTTAGACAACAATGCATACAGTAATATGGTGAGATACAGAATAGGGAAAGAAGGTTGAGTTGCATTGTTCTTCTTTTTTACCTTCGACCAAAATTGTTTGAAGAAGACAATATCACGTTGCATTTTCATGACTTAAAGGAAGAACACGTAATTCAGAGAAACATGTTGTATAACTAGAAAGGCATTTAAAATATACAAATGACTTGGAATTTGTAATGTAGAATTAATAATGTTTCTACATACATGGTAACTTTTGAAGGAAAGTAGCCTTCTTGCGAATTTAACACGTTTTTATTTATCTTCGCAGAATAATATAAACTAGGCGTAGTGGCCCCAGATAATGGCAATTTTCTTGGCAATTACATTTTCTATCAATCACTTTCTTAGCAATCATTTTTTTAGCAAATAAACAGAAACAGAACGCTATGAGATTACTCTCTAAATAAGTATTTTTGACCCGCCGTCTTTGCCCCGCACTTGACGTGATACTTCTTAAATAAAAATGAAAATTGCATGCAATCCATGAACATCCGGGCAATGGGCGTGCTGTCTTCCTTCCCACCCAAAAAACATCGACCTCTCTGACGGACGCAATTTAAATCAAAACCCATCATTTGATGAGAGTCCGTGAGTAACACGTTGTAACATCTACATTATAAAATTTAGCTGCTATATATACCCGCCCAGCGGTATACCTCCTAAGTAACAGTGGAAATATCATGTTAATCAGAGTTTACAAGGATAAATTAGATCAAAACGCCGATGTAAAAGATATAGGGTTATAATCGGAATTATGTTCTATGGACATAAATTATATTGTAATTTTAACAATAATAGAAGTATAATAGCACAATTAGATCAATTTTTATATTTGCACTATCATCCGTAAAAAACGTAGTTTTTAACACTTTACAACATAGTTAAAAAGTGTTTATGACTGTGTTCATTTTGTCTGCCTGTCCCTTAGCACGATAACTGCCGTAAAAATGACTTTATCAAAATGAAATTTTAGTATGTTGTTCAGGCGGTCTGTGGGACCTATGGGAATATAAATGAATAATATCACCCAATTAGTTTTATATTGAACCCGGGTTGAAAAAATGAAATGCATTGAACCTTATGGGACCTAAATTTTCAAACATTTTTAAAGCGAATTTAAAATTCACAAATTGCTTCGAAAGTTTTAGAAAATATTCAAATTATCCCATATGATATATAAAAAAAATTTCAGCAAAATATATTCTGCAGTTTTTAAATAAAAATGGAAATAATAATTAAACCCCTTATATGGAGAGATCACGTAGCCATTATATGAAGAGATCACGTTACCCACTTCAAAATAAAACATGGCATCCATCTTGTGTCAAAATCGTTGTATCATATTTAGTGTTGTATCCTTCCTAAAACCGCTTTATTTTTGCTTAAATTCTGTGCATCTACATACTGAAACAACGCAATTACAATATATTTGAGTTTAAATGATCATCAAACTTTGATTATTTCTACAACGAAGCCTGATTTTCACTTATGGAGAATGTAAACACCAAAAGATGTAGAATGAGTTGTATAAGATTTGCTGCATTTCTTTAACGCAAAATTATTTAGCTCATGGAGTCTGCAATATAGATGATATGACTGAAACATTCATTGATTTTACACAGAGAAGCAGACGATTTTTTCGATGAAGTTTTAAGCATAGAGTTAAATTTCTTGTACCTCCATGGTTTTAAGTTTTGAAATAAAATAAATTATTGTAGTATTATAATGAATGAAAGGAATAGAAAAAATTTTATGAATGAAATGCTGCTTTTATTGAGAGAGCCAGACGATTTATATTTTGATGACGTCATTTGAATAAAGTTCATTTGTTTTCGATAATGTTTTCAAATGTAATAAATTGTTGTAGTATTATGATAATTTTAAATATATTACAGAGGAATGTATCGCCTTTTAGAGATGTTTAAACCAGGCGATTTATATGTCAATGCCGTCATTTGAATGAAGTTTATTTTTTTCAAAGAAGTTTTAAGCTTTCAAATATAACAAATTAATATAGTGTTGTGATAATTTTAAAAATATTACCGAGGAATGTATCGCAATTTAGAGATGTTTAAATAAAATTGCATTGCAGTTGGAAAGTGTTTCATAATCAATGCTTTATGCATGATTGATCTTTCTCGTTATATTTGTAATACTCTTTTGAACTAACTGATCGCTGAATATAATTCGCAAATTTTTTTTCCAAATGTCTCAATCTAGCACTGCTCATGATGTCACGCGACAAAGATGAATCAACGGTGGATTCAGTTATCAAATCTCTAGTTAATAAAATTCATTTTTAATTGTGTAAATCGGTTAAATATTATCTTTTTTGAAATGGCAACAGTATTTACAGCAATGAAAGGTCAGATTTTGAAGTGAAAATGATGCTAAAAATAGAATTTTAATTTTAACTTTAATAAAAAAATTTTAATTTAAATAAAAAAATCTTTGAAAATCCACGTAAAAAGAACTAAATTTTTAATCAAAAATTTGGAACGTTGGGCCCTTCGAAATATATTTAGCTGTAACTTGAAAATAAATGGAGATACTATAACGTAAATTGTATTAGAAAGTATATTTTCTAGAAAGGTCTCGATTTAGCTCTTAAGACCATTTTTAACACTTTACAACATAGGTGAAAAGTGTTTATGACTTTGTTCATTGTGTCTGTCTGTCCGTTAGCACGATAACTGCCGTAAAAATGACTTTATCAAAATGAAATTTTAGTATTTAGTTCAGACGGTCAACATGCCAATGGGGGGGGGGGGGGGGCAGCTTGCCAAATTTTATGTCGCTACGATTAGTGGAATCTGGTTGGTTAGGACCTCAAAGATTTGAAACTCAACAAATATATATTCTCTCTGCGAAGTTGAATAAAAGGCTGTACAAAAGAAAACAGAAGTGTTACATCTGGCTTCGCAATAAAAGATAAAACGCATGCCAGAGAGTTACGGGACTCATCAGTTGTTTTAGATTGTCATCCAGCGGTTTTCAACCTTTTTATAAATGCGTACCAGCAAAATAAAAGAATTCAGTACCATCAACTAAATATGCCTTGCATATAATTAGTAAATCAAGAATAAATACTTAATTAAATTATTGTCAAATATTTTTATTTCTCTCTATATTAAAAATAATCTGATGTGGGCAACACATGACTTTCCTTATATAATGCAATGAAATTACCACTTTTACAGTTAAAAAAATTGTTATTTTTATAGTAGATACTTATATTCTTTCCAAGATAATGAATTTTCTTCAATTTGTCGTCATTTTCATTGATTTAGCGTCATTTTTATAAATTAGGCGAGATTTTTGTTAATTTGGCAACAATTAAAAATGTCGCCAAGTTGGCGACATTCCGCCAAATTCGTCGCCAAAATCTCGCCAAGCGTTATGGACGGAAAATTAAGTTATTCTTACAGCAGTAAATGACAATTGGCGTTCAAATGCAAAAGTATTACTCAAAGTATCTTTTTTCATGAATGGAACGAGCTAGATCCACGAGAACGATGTCACCCAATTTATCGCATGGTATTACATATAAAAAGTGAATATGTTTCTCAATAGGAAATATTTTTTTTTATATAATATATCTTTTTGATAATTTTTTGAAAAATGTGCAATATCTCGAGAACGGTTCATGTTAGCGTTCTGAAATTTATGTCAATCGTTTTCTAATGAAAAATTACATAAGAAATGTCTATTTACGTAACTTTATTAGCGGTTTTGATTTTTTGACGATTTTTTTCAAAATTTCACTCGAAAATTTAGGAGGGTTCTGAACATTTGATTGCGATTAAAAACAATAGTCTTCCAGTGTTTACGGATTGTGATTTTTGTATCAAATTTCGTTCGAATCGGTCCATTCGTTCATTAGCTATCGTCTCCACAGACTCACTGACACACACACAGACATCACTTCAGAAATGTTTGATTCGTGATCAGGGATGCTTGAAACGTGCTCTCCCGTCGAAAACTCGAATTCGAATTTTCGACCCCGTCACAATACTTTCCTTATACATTATGTATATAAGGAAAGTAAAAAGTAGCAGACGCTGACGCCGCAGCTGTTTGACAAATTTCTCGTTTCTCGAGATTCTTTGCTTCGTACCGCAAAAACTATTGCATATAAAATTATGAAATTTGGTACCCTTGTAGAAAAAGCTTCGGGAAATGCGCTGAAATAAACCGTTTTTACTTTCCTTATATACATAATGTATAAGGAAAGTATTGTGACGGGGTCGAAAATTCGAATTCGAGTTTTCGACGGGAGAGCACGTTTCAAGCATTCCTGATCACGAATCAAACATTTTTGAAGTGATGTCTGTGTGTGTGTGTGTGTGTGTGTGTGTGTGTGTCAGTGGGCCTGTGGAGACGATAACTGACGAACGAATGGACCGATTCGAACCAAATTTGGTACAAAAATCACAATCCGTAAACACTGGAAGCCTATTGTTTTTATACGCAATCGAATGTTCAGAACCCCCTGAATTTTCGAATGAAATTTTGAAAAAATCGTCAAAAAATCAAAACCACAAATAAAGTTACGCAAATAGACATTTCTTATGTAATTTTTCATTAGAAAACGATTGACATAAATTTTAGAACGCTAACATGAACCGTTCTCGAGATATTGCACATTTTTCAAAAAAATTATCAAAAAGTCTTATAAAATAGAAAAAAAAATTTCCTATTGAGAAACATGTTCACTTTTAATATGTAATATCATGCGATAAATTGGGTGACATCATTCTCGTGGATCTAGCTCGTTTCATTCATGAAAAAAGATACTTTGAGTAATACTTTTGTATTTGAACGCCAATAATCATTTATCTGCTGTAAGAATAACTTATTTCTTCGCCCATAACGCTTGGCGAGATTTTGGCGACGGAATTGACGGAATGTCGCCAACTTGGTGACTTTTTGAAATGTTGCCAAATTAACGAAAATCTCGCCAAATGGATAAAAATGACGCTAAATCAATGAAAATGACGACTAATTGTCGAAAATTCAATATCTTGGAAAAAATATTAGTATCTACTATAAGAAAAACCTATTTTTTTTACTCTAAAAGTAGTAAATTCATTACATTATATAAGGAAAGTCAGGTGTTGCCCACATCAGATTTTTTTTATTGTAGTTTAATAAATATTTAATGTCAAAGACAAAACATTTGAGATTCGAGTTCGCGTCCTGGATAGACTAACAATTGCAAGACCACGAATTTTTGCAGGCAGGTACCTACATGGATGATTTGTTGCAGAATGGAGCCCCTTTTTCAATTTCGTTGTAGTTTTTGAGATATTTTACTTTTTATGCACTTCTGAAGTGAACTTTTTGTTTCGTATCGGCACGTCTAGCGGCTTCTCTGTCTCGTACCGTAAAAATTATAGCATACAAAAATATGAAATTTGGTGCATTTATAGAGAAACAATAGGGTAACACGATGAAATAAACCGTTCATCGATTTAAATTTTAATTTGGCGTGAAATAGCTCGCAAAGTGAGCTCATGATCAAGGAATTCAGTTTTTGGATTCCCTGGCCTAAGAAAAATCTCTGCTTTTGCCTCCCGCGGTTAATAGGCAGGGATAGAAAAGAGATTTTTGAAGCTAGAATTTTTAGGAAAGATATATATGAAGCGAAACTAGCGAGTAGGAGGCGAAGTCTTCTGAAGCGGGTTGTGTGAGCGGAGCGAGTAAGAGGCAGATCCCCCTTGTCATTTCAAATTTAAACAAGAAAGATTAATCATGCGTAAAACATTGATTATGAAACACTTTCCTACTGAAATGCAATTTCATTTAAAGATCTCTAAAATGCAATACATGCAGCGCTGGTGTATTTTTTTAAAATTATCACAGCATGCCAGTAATTTATTATATTTGAAAACTTAAAACTTCATTGAGAAAGGCAATGCTAGTTGGGCAAAATGAACTTTATTCAAATGACGTCATCGAAATATAAGTCGTCTGCCTCTCTATGTAAACTCAATGAATTTTCATTCATATCACTTATATTCCAGACTCCATAGCTAAATAATTTTGCTCGAAAAAATTCTGCAATAGTTATACAACTCAATTTACAATCGTTTGATTCGTTTGCATTTTGCAAACATTATAGCATTAAAATTACGCTTCGCTGTAGGGATATTCAAAATTTGGCGATTATTTGAAATAAAAAATATCGTAATTGCTTTAGCACAGAATTTAGATACACAGATAATGCGCACAAATAAAGCGGTTTTATGATGGATGCAACACTAAATATCAATTTCAATGATTTTTAAACATCACGATTTTTACACACTGGAAAAAAAAATGGGTGCCATATTACTTTCCTTATATACATAATGTATAAGGAAAGTATTGTGACGGGGTCAAAAATTCGAATTCGAGTTTTCGACGGGAGAGCATGTTTCAAGCATCCCTGATCACGAATGAAACATTTTTGAAGTGATGTCTGTGCGTGTGTGTGTGTGTGTGTGTGTGAAAGTATGTGTGTGTGTGTGTGTCAGTGAGTCTGTGGAGACGATAACTGACGAACGATTGGACCGATTCGAACGAAATTGGGTACAAAAATCACAATCCGTAAACACTGGAAGCCTATTGTTTTTATACGCAATCGAATGTTCAGAACACCCCTAAATTTTCGAGTGTAATTTTGAAAAAATCGTCAAAAAATCAAAACCGCTAATAAAGTTACGCAAATAGACATTTCTTATGTAATTTTTCATTAGAAAACGATTGACATAAATTTTAGAACGCTAACATGAACCGTTCTCGAGATATTGCACATTTTTCAAAAAAATTATTAAAAAGTTATATAAAATAAAAAAAATATATTTCCTATTGAAAAACATGTTCACTTTTCAAATGTAATACCATGCGATAAATTGGGTGACATTATTCTTGTGGATCTAGCTCGTTCCATTCATGAAAAAAGATACTTTGAGTAATACTTTTGTATTTGAACGCCGATAGTTATTTATCTGCTGTGAGAATAACTTATTTCTCCGTCCATAACGCTTGGCGAGATTTTGGCGACGAATTTGGCGGATTGTCGCGAACTTGGCGAGAATTTTAATTGTTGCCAAATTAACAAAAATCTCGCCAAATTGATAAAAATGACTTTAAATCAATGAAAATGACGATTAATTGAAGAAAATTTAATATATTGGAAAGAATATAAGTATCTACTATAAGAATAACATTTTTTTTAACTGTAAAAGTAGTAAATTCATTGCATTATATAAGGAAAGTCATGTGTTGCCCACATCAGATTTTATACATAATGCTAAGGAAAGTATTGTGACGGGGTCGGAAATTCGAATTCGAGTTTTCGACGGGAGAGCACGTTTCAAGCATCCCTGATGACGAATCAAACATTTTTGAAGTGATGTCTCTCTGTGTGTGTCAGTGTGTCTGTGGAGACGATATCTCACGAACGAAAGGAGCGATTTGTATGAAATTTGGTACAAAAATCACAATCCGTAAATACTGGAAGCCTATTGTTTTTAAACGTAATCGAATGCTCAAAACCTCCCTTACTTTTCGAATGAAATTTTAAAAAAATCATCAAAAGCTCAAAACCTTTAATAAAGTTACGCAAATAGACATTTCTTATGTAGTTTTTCCTTAGAAAACGATTGACATAAACTTTAGAACGCTAGCATAAACCGTTCTCGAGATATTGCACATTTTTAAAATAAATTTATCAAAAATTCCCGTAAATTAAAAAATATATTAACTGTTGAGAAACATGTTCACATTTCATATGTAATATCGTGCGATAAATTGTGTGATATCATTCTCGTGGATCTAGCTCGTTCCATTCATGAGAAACGATATGTTGAGTAATACTTTTGTATTTGAACGCCAATAGTTATTTAACTGCTATAAGAATAACTTATTTCTCCGTCCATAACGCTTGGAGCGATTTTGGCGACGAATTTGACGGAATGTCTCCAACTTGGCGACTTTTTTTAATGTTGCCAAGTTAACGAAAATCTCGCTAAATGAATAAAAATGGCACTAAATCAATGAAGATGACGACTAATTGACGAAAATTCAATATCTTGTAAATAATATAAATATCTACTTTAAGATAAACCTATTATTTTATTGTAAAAGTAGTAAATTCATTGGATTGTATGAGGAAAGTCATGTGTCACTTTTAGTCTTATCCTTCTGAGTTGAAAAGCATATAGGACATTAAATGGGTTTTGAATATTTTGGGTGTGATACAATTCTTTCAGAAATTAAACAAATTGTAAATCCCGATAATTATGTTCAATTAGAATGAAAATCATTAATTAAAATATATCGACAAAATTTAATTGTAAAAAGACGTACTAACGTGTAGCAATAGTGTATTTAGCCACGCCCATTTTTTAACCATTGTTCTCTTTAGAAAATAGTATTTATTTTCTTATATTCAATAAATATGTAAAGTTCGGAGTGTGAAAAATTTTAATTAAATGATTTCATTCCGAATCACTATATCAGCAAGTAAAAAAGTGACAAGGGAAAATTTGAAAACTTATTATAACTTTCTGGTGAGGATTTCGTATCAACATTTCTGCCACATCAACTTTAAATTTTCATTTTACTTTATTTATGACCAAAGGGTCATTGGTCATTTTTTTAAAGGCAATCATCTGGACAGTCATATATTAAGACCTAAACAGATAACAGTTATCGCTACACAGATCACGATATTGCTATAAGTATAAAATAAAGTATTTATGCCAACTATTAATATATATCGATAATATTTTAATGACATATTTTATATAAAATATCTATTCGTTTAATCGGATGCATACTCTAAACACTCTCGGATGATTTCGAGAACATTGTACTAATTAGAGTGCAATCAGTTAAAATATGCAGAAAAATCATACTCGAAATCAATGACTATAAACTCAAACAACGCTAATCATCATAAATAAATAAAGCAACTGTTTTGATGATGCATTTGTCATGATAAATTCATATTTTAAACTCAGCACATCACTCTAAATTTGTACCTAAATCATATTTTTCGCTATGTGGAGAACTTCCCTAATTTGCAGCTGGTCTTTCGAAAAAGATGTTTCCAACATTCCAGTTAGAGGTACAATAAACCTTCAATCCTTATTACTTTCCTTATATACATAATGTATAAGGAAAGTATTGTGACGGGGTCGAAACTTCGAATTCGAGTTTTCGACGGGAGAGCACGTTTCAAGCATCCCTGATCACGAATCAAACATTTTAGAGGTGATGGCTGTGTGTGTGGGTCAGTGATTCTGTGGAGACGATATCTCATGAACGAATGGAGCGATTCGAGTGAAATTTGGTACAAAAATCACAATCCGTGAATACTGAAATCCTATTGTTTTTAAACATTATCGAATGTTCAGAACGCCCCTAAATTTTTTAGTGAAATTTTGAAAAAATCATTAAAAAATCAAAACCTTTAATAAAGTTAAACAAATAGACATTTCTTATGTAATTTCTCCTTAGAAAACGATTGACATAAACTGTAGAACGCTAACATCATGCGTTCTCGAGATACTGCACATTTTTTAAATAAATTTATCAAAGTCTCCATAAATTAAAATATATATATTAACTGTTGAGAAACCTGTTCACTTTTCATATGTAATATTAAGCGATAAATTTGGTGACATCATTCTCTTGGATCTAGCTCGTTCCATTCATGAGAAAAGATACTTTGAGTAATCCTTTGTATTTGAAAAATAATAGTCAATTATTTATCTGCTGTAAGAATAACGTATTTCTCCGTCCATAACGCTTGGCGAGATTTTGCCGAAGAATTTGCGGAATGTCGCCAACTTGGCGACTCTTTTAAATGTTGCCAATTTAGCGAAAATCTCGCCAAATGGATAAAAATGGCGCCAAATAAATGGAAATGACGACAAATTGACGAAATTTCAAAATCTTGGAAAGAATATAATATAAGTATCTATTATAAGAAAAACCTATTTTTTTAGTGTAACAGTAGTAAATTCGTTGCATTTTATAAAGAAAGTCATGTGTTGCCCACATCAGAATTTTTTATTTTGAAATGAGTCTCGTGATCTGTTCATATAATATGGGTGTGATTGGTGTTTCAATTATTAGTCAAAAAAGTTCCCAACATACTTTGCTGAAATACTTTTACACATTTTATGTGATAATATGAATATTTCCTAAAATTTTCGAAGCAATTTAGGAATTTTAACGCTTAAAAAATGTTTGAAAAATTAGGTCCCATAGGGTTCAATGTATTTCATTTTATCAACCCGGGTTCAATCCGAAACTAATTGGGTGATATTATTCATTTATATTCCCATAGGTCCGACCGTCTGAACAACATACTGAAATTTCATTTTGATTAAGTCATTTTTACGGCAGTTATCGTGCTGACAGACAGACAGAAAGAACAAAGTCATAAAAACTTTTCAACTTTGTTGTAAAGTGTTAAAAATGATGAATTGAACTATGCTATGAATGTAAAAGGTATTAAAATAGTGTATACACAGATCGATCATATTACTCATATTCCTCGTTGCATCAGAATTTTTGCCAGTTTAAAAAATAATTTTTCTTAAGAATTTGTACAAATTTTTTTTAAGAATAACACGAGAAGGAAAGATAATAAAACACACATTTTCGTATTCTGATGCCGATTATGATAGATGCGTATCTAAAACATATGAATATGCTAGCTGTTTCCATACACGCTTTGAGCTGGCGAAATGTTAGTGGTGAATAAATATGATATCTGTACATTTTATAAAAGTTCTAAATTTCAAAAACCGTTTAAAATTAATGCATAAAAACTTAATGCATTTAAATTAATGCATAATTATATTCCCATAGGTCCCACAGACCTTCTCAACAACATACTAAAATTTCATTTTGATAAAGTCATTTTTACTGCAGTTATCCTACGAACGGACAGACAGACATAATGGCTAACGTCATAAACATTTTTCTACTATGTTATAAATTAACAAAAGTAATAAATATTAGCCTATACGATGAGCAATTTGAATAACAATTGCATTATTGATTAATAACACGATTAACAAAATTATTTAAAGTGATACTTGTGTTTGTTTTACACAGTTGCTGTCTTTTTTTGGGCCAACGGCCGTACCGTGCTGAAAACACCGGTTCTCGTTAGATCACCGAAGTCAAGCAGCATCGGGCGCGGTTAGTACTTGGTGGGTGACCACCTCGGAACGCCGCGTGCTGTTGGCCATCTCGGGTGCGGTATCCCCGTGGTTTGCGCGCTAGATTTGCACGCTGCCACAAATGCCGCCGTGTTCATGCGGAGTACGATCACGTTAAACATGTGGGTCCGTAAGTCCTTCCGAGAGGTTGGTGGTAGGGGAAGGAGGGTACGGTCCCTGTGGATGCCTCCCCCACTGGGTTCCGGTCTAAATTGGGTGGCACTTCCCGGCCGTCCATACAGTTACCTTACACCTTTCTGGTAGGTCGGACGGTCTGGGTCTCAACATCAACAACAGTTGCTGTCTTTAAATCTGGTTTTATTTGATAAATTATAAACATGAACTTAGTTCCAAGTGGATTTTCGTTCTACGTTTGGTTTTAAACTATAGTATTGAGGAAAAAACTGCTTCAGATAAATACGTCGAACAAAATGGCTTTAAAAATGTAATTGCCCTCATTTGAAACGTTTTTAAAATATTGCTTTTGTTTAGTTCAGAAGTTGACTAAAGATTTATTTTTAAAATCATCTAATAAATTTAATTCACCAATGAATTTCTTTTGCCGCTCAGACGATGTTAATTTTTTTCTTTTTATTGTATTAATGATCCACGTATCACTGGTGAAGGAACGATTATATAGATATATGGATTCTACTTCCTTTTAAGTGCAGCGGTCTAATTTGGCGCTGCTTTCTGGAGACCTTGAATATCGACACAGGATTACGTAATTATTAAGCGAAATCATATTTTATATTAAATATACTTTTGTAAAATTACCGGTAAGTAAAAAATTTGACAAAAAAATATTTCATTTTTCAGCATCTCATACTTCGACATCTATGGGGTGATAATTAAAAGTGTTAAAATCAGAATGGATAACTTTACTCTAAGGGCTGTCAAAATTACTTACGATGAATGAAATTTACCTATGACCTGTCGGGTCATAAATAAAATAAAATGAAAATTTGGATTTGATTTGACATAATTAGTGCTATAATACTAAATCCTCACCGAAAAGTTATTTCAGTTTTCGTATTTTTCATCGGTCACTTTAGCAGTTTCTCTGATGTGAGCTCAGTCAAATACACTATTGATATCGTAATGTACAAAAAGTTTGCATCCTCCACATATTTCCATGACTTTGTAGAAAAAGAACAGTAACACATTTAAAGCGTTTAATATTGATGAATACATTGTAGAGGTTAGTATGCAGTAATGCGCAAACATTATTTATTTCGGAATGCCTATGTGAGAAATTTACCGAAATAATAAGAAATATGTGATATTTTTATATTATTAAATCAAAATAATAAAGGAGGATGTCTGTCTGTAGCGAAAAATCTAACAGTTGTACGAACATGAAATTAGTTACACATCTATTTCAGGACCAGGACGATATGCCTCAGTGAGATTAAAAAAAAAATCCAATTAGTTAATTCTTATTTTCCAAGAATCTTCCCGTTCACCACTGATTTGTACCATATTTTCTATGGCACGGAAGCTGATGGCGCCATCTGGTGCCGCCCTTTTAAAAGTAAATCGTTGTTCATTAATTTTTACATTAGAACATTAGTGCATCTCAAAAACATGAATTGTAGTGGAATACCGAGTGCAGCCCTCCCTTCATATATATTTTAATTTGTGAGTAATTGAGGGTATTTCCCGAGAAACAATTTCATTTCGCTTGATGCAAAGGAGAACATTCGAATTTCGAAATTTTCAACAATACACTGTTTTGTTGTTAGATACCGAAAATATAATCATACACTTTTCATTTTACACCACTGGAAAGATGGAAATATTGATTTTTAAACAAATTCTGAAAGAAATCCATACGAATAACAGGCGATTTTTTTAAATCAATTTTTAAATCATATCATATGATGACTTTTAGTATGTTGATCTTCTGTGATGCTGCCATTTGTTGCACGATTTTGATAATGCTATTCAGTTCAGAATTTCAATTAATTCAATTGTCGAATATTTTAATCATTTATTTCAATGTTGAAATTTGTCATGAAGTTAAAAATTTTATGATTTTTAATTAATGTTTTCAGTTTCAAGAGGATTTAGTTGAGATCCAGACCGTCCGACCTACCAGAAAGGTATAAGGTAACTGTTTGGACGGCCGGGAAGTGACACCCGATTTAGACCGGAACCCAGTGGGGGAGGCATCCACAGGGACCGTACCCTCCTTCCCTTACCACCAACCTCTCGGAAGGACAATAGGATTTAGTGAAATTTTAAGTGTTCTTTCAGATCAATAAGATTCTTCAAATAGTCTATTGAAATCTGAAGTATGGTAAAACACGTCTAAAATATTTCAAATATTTTCTGTCAAAGACTACAAGTATTTGTAAACCGTCTTTATTCAAAACACCATCTTGATTAAGGAATTGACAGACATGAGCTTTATACAATCCGAAATCGTGAATATAAAATTAGAATATGGTAAATCGGAAATACAGAGACTAAAGTTATCATAAATTACAAATAAGTACATAAAAGTTCAAGCAAAAATAATTCAGTTCAAAACCCAAGTACATAAATGAATCAAGCCAATAAATAAACGTAACGCCAGTGGCGAAGCACTAGATTTCCCAGTAAATCATATAAGGGTTTAACACGCATAGAGTAGAGAATGAGACGCCAAGCGAAACTAAGGTTTGAACAGG
Source organism: Amaurobius ferox (assembly GCA_951213105.1). NCBI lineage: Eukaryota > Metazoa > Arthropoda > Arachnida > Araneae > Amaurobiidae > Amaurobius > Amaurobius ferox. Next base: position 58,983,201 of record OX578151.1, read on the forward strand.
TTCGAAGTTACAAATAGATTCTAAATAAATATTATATCTGGGTTTTGAATTAAATTATATTTTCTTGAATTTTTATGCACTTATTTGTAATTTAGGATAATTTTAGTATTTGTTTATCCGATTTACCATATGCAAATTTTGTATTTACAATTTCGGATTGTACAAAGCTCAAGTCTGTCAATTCCTTAATATTGCCACTGATGCCTGAAAGCGCTATAGCACTTTGAAAAATTTTCCTCTGCGTCGATGGTGTTTTAAATAGAGTTTACAAATGCTTGTAGTCTTCGATAGAAAATATTAGTCCATTGAATACTTTTCCGACCGTGGGAAGTATACACTTATTGTAGGCTTTATTAAGTGCTTTAATCTGTGCTTTATTGGGTGAAAAGGAGAAGGTCGTATAGGACGAACTTTTTCGTGCTTTATATTAAAGGGCCTTATTTCAACCGTTTACAATATATATGATATGCACATAATTAACTAATTTTCATCAGTCTTACGAATTTAATAGTCTATTGAATACATTCCCAAATATAGGAGGTACCCTTATAGTGGCCAGGAAATGTGGGTGATGCCCTTACAATGTGCTTTATTGAAAAATAAAAGACAAAATTTTATAGGCTCAGTCATAGTACCTCCGGGCGACCTTGAGTGGTGTTGTTGTTGAGACCCAGACCGTCCGACCTACCAGAAAGGTGTAAGGTAACTGTTTGGACGGCCGGGAAGTGCCACCCAATTTAGACCGGAACGCAGTGGGGGAGGCATCCACAGGGACCGTGCCCTCCTTCCCCTACCACCAACCTCTCGGAAGGACTTATGGACCCACAAGTTTAACGTGATCGTACTCCGCGTGAACACGGCGGCAGTTTGGGCAGTGGCTGGAATCGAACCCGGGCCTACCGAGTGCAACTCCAGCGCGCTAACCAATGGGCTACCGCGCCCCTCGACCTTGAGTGGTGTGAGTCAGCTGAGGGTTGGAGGACAAAATGGGTTATATCCAAAATCAGGTGAGACCCCGACCAGGGGAGCGAAATTAGTAGGACGATTCACCGGATGGGAGCTGGAAAGTGGTCCCGAAGTGATTCGACTCCAGTCGCGTACGGATCTGGGGTTATGGTCATAAAAACCAGTACCTCTCAGCAACCTGTAAAGAGCCTGCTTCGTGAGAACACTCCGCAAATTTGTTTACCCCACCCCCAGGAAAGGATGACCAGAGCTATAAGGAGTTAAGATTCGTACAGCATCCTCTTGGAAAGCCCTCCCCCGGGAAATAGAAAAACTTTTATAGGACCTTATTTCGGAACTTTTCAATATACAGGGTGTCCCAAAAACATTGACCTCGGCTTTTATTTCTTAAATATTGATCTTAGACATATATAATAAATTACAAAGTTGCTTAAGAAAAGGGTACAGAATTTTATGAAATCGACAAAAAATTTTCAGGGAATTAAATTTGAAGAAATACAAAATTTAAATTTTTATAAGCCCCCCCCCCCGCACAAAAACATTCCCAATGAGTAAAATGTACCCCATACACTAATGAAGGGATGTACAAAATTTCAGCATTTTATCGTAAAAAATCCCAGAGATATGTTTAAACAAAGTTGGCAAGGGATTAATCACAAATTGAAATGTAAATGTTTACAGTAAGAGTACAAATGATGCAACGCAGAAATTCATCATAGGTAAATAATATCTGCCTCTTATCTTTAATGGATCTTTGGCATGGATGAAAAATATTTTAAACAAGGTTTGTAGTCTTTTTGTAAAGTTATTATTTCTACACAGTGTAGATACTTTTGTACCAATAAATAGCAAAATTATTATTTATTTATGTAATCATTATTTTCTTTCGTAATTTGTGTTTGACCCCTGAAACGCGATCTGCCGACATGATTTTTCCCCTATCGAAAAGTGGTTTAAGTCAGGATTTTTCTCTGGGACTTTTTATGATAAAAGTGCTGAAATTTTGTACATCACCTTATTAGTGTATGGGGCACACTTTACTCATTGGAAATGTTTTTGTATGGGGCCGTATAAAAATTTAAATTTTGTATTTCTTAAAATTTAATTCCCTTGAAAATTTTAATCGATTTTATAAAATATTGTACCTTTTTTTTAATCAACTTTGTAATTTATTATATATGCCGAAGATCAATATTTAAGGAATAAAAGCCGAGGTCAATGTTTTTGGGACACCCAGTATATATGAAATACCAGAAATTGCACCCGCCGTTGCTCGGGATGTAAAATGAGCTGCGCAACGTAGCCATATGTGGACCCGCTCAACAGTCTTTTTTTTAAATATATTTTGTTATAAACGAGGGCATCGTTACAGCGCTATTTGATTTTTTAAATCTCTGGGATTTCCTGTGTAGTATTTATCAGAAGTTTGCAACTTAAATCCTACGCAACGCCAGGTTCATTTTCTGTGACAAATATAAAATAAAAATCTGCTATTTGTATGCAACCACGGCTACGCCACGACAGCGATCAAAAGCCTGGGCAACGGCGGCTACATTTTCCAGTATGTAATTGTTGTGATAAGGGTTGTAAAGGGAATTTAATAAAATGATATGAATTCAATTTACAACCCCTATTCAACTCCTAGTTGGGTCGAACACTCACATGCAATTAAAAAGGGAAAGTCATTTAATTAAAGTTAATTACTTTAATGGAATGGGGCCGTATAATGGGAAAAGAATTTGGAATAAAAGTGCAATGCGTTGTGTAAAAATATAAATTATATTAAAATCCATCTTGCATGTGAACGCCTAAAAATTATATAAAAAAAAATACAATTTACATAAATGAATTTTGCATTCTTTTTAAAACCACATACCTGTTTCAGGACCTAAAAATAAAATATAACTCAATAATTAGATTATTGTACTTCTTATTGAATACTGTCATTTATTTGTTGTCGCTGAAATAAAAAAAAATTGTTCTTGAACCAAAAGTCAGGATGTTTATTAAATTTGATGTTCATTATAATTGAATCAATGTTAAAAACTCCATTAATCTTAAAATGTTCGTTATTTAATATTTTTAATCAAAGAGTATCTATATATAAAAGTATTTAAATAAAAATATGCGTTCAGCTTAGTACTATAAAAAATCACAATTTCACTTCGGTAGAACACATTATATTTGATTACCAAGACATGACAACTACTTCATACAGAAATTTTCATATGTAGAAGAAAGATAATGCGTTCAGCTCAGTACTTTAAAATCACAAATTCACTTCAGTCGAAAAAATTATATTTGATTACCAAGACATTACTGCTACTTCATACAGAAATTTTCATATGCAGAAGAAAGATAATGCGTTCAGCTGAATACTTTAAAAATCACAAATTCACTTCAGTCGAAAAAATTATATTTGATTACCAAGACATGACTGCTACTTCATACAGAAATTTTCATATGCAGAAGAAAGATAATGCGTTCAGCTCAGTACTTTAAAAATAACAAATTCACTTACAATAAGACTTTATACACCTTGTCTCACTTTCATAAGAGAATACTAAATTAATACAAAACATCACTAAGTTATCATTTCCTAGATTGACAAAGATATAATTTTCATTCCATACCAAGATCTGAGTCGATTCAATGTTTTAAACGTACGAAATGGCAATGACACATAAATTCAATTTTACCATATTTTCAACGTAGATAAAAATGCATAAATATACAAGAACTTTAATGAATTAAAAAACAACACTTCATGTTTAAAAAAAAAATGTGAAAACATATTCCCTTTAGCACACTGAATAGATTCAAATATAAAAAGAGGCGCCCCTCAAAAGGGGCTCCCTTCTGCAACACCACCTTCAAATGTAAAAATTCAGGATAGACTGAATCAGTACTTTTTACATAAAAGAATTCTCCCGCGCAGTCTTGTCACGAGTTTTAGAAGATAGATAACAGAAGAGGCTAGACTCAAACCAAATGATCCAAAATTCCCGTTTCCTCCATAAACGAAAACCCTGCCAATTGTCGAAAAGGGATGCTGCTATCCAGCTGTAGTCAAAAGGGCGTTCACAGGACGAATGAAAAACATGGATGAATATCAGCGATTTATAATTTAATTTAAAAAATGAGACAATTGACCTATTAATGAATATAAAAAATAAAAGCAATTTTGAATAAGATAATTTTGAATAAATTAAAACTGAAATAAAATAATTAAAATTAAAATAATAAAAAATATTTAATGAATTATAAAAAAAAATTAATTTTGAATAATAAAATAATAACGTGTTGTGACATGTCACAACAGTAATATTAAAGAGTTTCTCATAATTTAAAAATAAATTATTTTGGTAAATTTCCGAAATTGGGTGAAGGCATGCTTACTGTCCCATAATAATGACTAGAGGGCGATGACACTTAAAAATTTCATATAAAGGTCAAAGCACTTAAAATAGGACATAATACTCCGGTTCGTTACTCTATAATAAACGTTTATTTCGAAGATACTGAATTTTTCGGGGTGCAATTTTTTAAACACTACTGTGCATGTTATATTGGCTTATCACAATTAAATCTTTCAATATGATTTAATGTTAATATTTTCAAATATTAAATGATTTTTTTTTTACACTAGCTGCAGTACCCGCATCTAGCGGTCACTTCTTTTAGCAATCACCTTTTTGTAACTTCCTTTAACATCTTTTAACTAATTTTTTTTAACTTCTTTGACTCACTCGTTCGACGTGATATGCCCTAAATAAGCATCAAAATTGCACCCGCGTAGCAGAAGTGATACGTCCCCCAAATAAGAAATCACCCATATCCCCGGAAGGTCCAATTTAAATCGAAACCCTTCACTTGATGAGACTTCGTGCGTAAGACGGTGTAAGATCTACGTTCTAACATTTAGCTGCTGTGTAAACTTTCACACGGATGCTAAAGAAAAGCGAACATTTTATTTAATCCGTGAACACCTACGTAGCGGGCGTGATACCGCCTAAACAACAGTGAAATTTCCATGTAACTCAGAGGCTAACATAATGAAATGACTTTACTTTTATCGCAACAATAATGGTGTAAATGTATGCATATGCAACTATCTGCCTCTGATCTGTGCGTCATACAATCGCAACAGACGCATCATCACATGAGAAGGTTGTTTTTGCTCCGCCATTGATCAATCGTTTTGCTTACGCATGCGTAGCGCGGGCAGCCCGGCAGTCTGAGCGGCCTTTAAGTATTTAACATTTCTGCTACATTTTGAGAGTGTAGTTAGCCTGTACCGACAGTACGTCTCAACAATATACAGCAACGAAGAACTTTTGGGAATGCTTATGCTGTACAGTTTATGCTATCGCTATGTTAACGAAACTGCACGGGAATATCAACGTACTTTTCCCAATTCTCAACTTCCCTCTGGGAGATTTATTTCCCGATTGGTGCAACGAGTGCGTGAAAGAGGAAGCGCAGAAATGTCGCAACGCAGAAATGCATCACAGGCAAATAATATACATCTGCCTCTTATCTTTAATGGATCTTTGGCATGGATGGAAAACATTCTGAACAAGCTTTGTAATCTTTGTGTAAAGTTATTATTGCTGCACAGTGTAGATACTTTTGTACCAATAAATAGAAAAATTATTATTTATTTATGTAATCATTGTTTTCTTTCGTAATTTGTGTATAACCCCTGAAACGGGATCTGCCGACATGAATTTTCCCCTCTGAGAACCCATGTCTATGCATCGAAAAGTGGTTTAAGTCAGCATGTTTGCCTTTTCATATCCCTGGGACTTTTTATGATAAAATGTTGAAATTTTGTACATCACCTTATTAGTGTATGGGGCACATTTTACTCATTGGAAGTGTTTTTGTACGGGGGCCGTATAAAAGTTTAAATTCTGTATTTCTTAAAATTTAATTCCCTTGAAAATTTTAATCGATTTTATAAAATTGTGTACCTTTTTTAAGCAACTTTGTACTTTATTATATATGTCTAATATCAATATTTAAGGAATAAAAGCCGAAGTCCATGTTTTTGGGACGCCCTGTATATATGAACGGAGAGCAATATAGATATAAGAGTTTTGATAATATGTGTCATTTTCGTATTTAATTAAAAAATCATAAATTTAGAATTAAAAGAATTGTTTAAGGAAACAGTGTATTTATTTACAGTCGTAGCACTAAGCAAGTTCAATTAGCCAAAAGTTCGTTCTTGACGTAAGTGGTAGCTCTCCTGTTACGTAACGTCATTTTCCTGATCAATGGCTACTTCTATAATAGAAGGTAGCAGGAAACTTCAAAAATGAATGATAGATTGTCTCACGAGCGTCCAACTTAAGGTCGAAGTTATTTAAGTTCATTGCAATTGGTATCAAAATAATGGAAAACAAAGCAAGAAATCCTTGATTTGAGATTGATGGTATTTTCCGTTAATAAGTTTTTGAATTAGCAATGCGTTTTTAGCTGAGAGGAAAAGAACAATGAACTTTGAAGTTTTTGTTCGATCTTGAGATGAAAAGGAAACAGCAGGAATGCATGGATGGATATGCTTTATACGTCACTATTGTAGGAAAAATCAATTAATGAATAGATATAATTCTTTAAATATATTGCACACCATATAAAAGTGATGTAATTCGAAACTCAGTGGTTTTAATTTAATAACAGAGTGCGATGTATAAAGTTTGCCTCTATAACGTTGCAGTTGTTGAGACTCAGACCGTCCGACCTACCAGAAAGGTGTAAGGTAACAGTTCGGACGGTCGGGAAGAGCCATCCAATTTAGACTGGAACCCAGTGGGGGAGGCATCCACAGGGACAGTACCCTCCTTCCCCTACCACCAACCTCTCGGAGATCAAATATATCAATTAAATGCTTATTTTATATTTTTATATTTTTAATGACGAAGGGAATAAGATCAACTCCATTACTCTAGGACTAGTCATTCTCGAGATATTGTTTTGTTTTGTTTTTTGGCATTTTTGCTACGCCATCTTTGAAAATAAATCCAGTTACCCAATGAAAACGAAAATTGAATTAAAAGTGCAAATTCAGTGACATTAAAAATAATTATGGCTGTTATTTTGTGCAATTAAACTCTATTTAATGAATTATTGAATAAATATAGAGAACGTGAATATAAGTCTGCAGAAAAGTTATATGTTGCTCACGTCAGATTCTTTTAATTATGTCACTTCTCTCTATCACGTGCGATAAGTGAATTTCATCGAATTTTAGTTTTACTTTTTCTTCGCAATACATAATGTATATACACATATATTGGTCTATTCCGAGAACTGCAGTCAAAGTTCTCAATGGAACCACGTAGTCCCTCAAGGCTGCCGTTGGTCTTGTCATGACATATTTCTTTGAGAACTATGAATAAAAAAAACAGATTATTAGGGAGCCTCGGAAACTTATGAATGCTCCACGAAAATTCACTTTCGCAATATCTTACTGAAATGTTAAAAAGAACGAAAATTAAAATAATTTCGCTCCTTGTAGAAATTATATAACGCAATGTCATTTGGATAAAATCATCTAAACTGGACCAGCTGCATATTACGCATTTAATATTATTAAATCTAATTATTAAACTACTTAAGTATGTTAAAATAATTTAAAGCTGTTAAGCTTTCGATGCTTATATTATAGTCATTATTTTCATTTAAGGTTTACTTTCTTTATTACTTTCCCTTCAATACATGGCAATGTATAGGGAAAATATTAGAATTATGTCGAAAATCACAAGTAGAGTTTTCGACGGATATACACGTTTTGGAACCTCTAGAATACGAAAAAATATTTTTTAGCGTGAGGTCTGTATGGGAAAACCTAGGCCATTCTACTCACCTTAAGGTATGAGCAACAATTTGAGTGTCCGGAGCGTGAGGTCTGTGTGTACATGTTTCCCCCTCTCTCTTTTCTCTCTCTCTTCTCTCCTCTCTCTCTCTCTCTCTCTTCTCTCTGTCTCTCCCCTCTCTATCTCTCTATATTCTCTGTATGTGTGTTTGTCTGTCTGTGAAATTAATGTATCCAGTCTAACTCCAAAACTAATTGTTGATAGGTAAGTCACGTGTAGGTTTCCCTGGTGCTGATAAGATTTTAATACGATTCGGAATAAAAGAACTTCCCTTTTTTTGCGAAATGGTCCCGTAAAAATTGTCTGTATCCACTCTAGCTAAGAAACTAATTGGTCGATTTCACAATATTTGGTAGATAAATCAATTGTAGGTTACCCTGGTTCTGTTTAGATTTGGATATGATTCGGAAAATAGAACCCGCCTAATTTTGAGAAATGGCCTGCAAAAATCAACAAAATATAAAATAAAAGACTACATATGTTCGACTATATCAATTAAATGCTTATTTTATACGTAATGTTTTAACATGAAAATAATAAGACTAATTCATTTACTCTAGAACTAGCCGTTCTCGAGATGTTTTAGTTCTTTAGCATTTCTCCTACTCCATATTTAAAAATAAGTCCAGTTACCAAATGAAAACGAAAATTGAATTAAAAGTACAAAATCGGTGTAATTTAAAATAATTATAGGTGTTATTTTGTGCAGTTAATCTCAATGTAATGAATCATTGAAGAAATAAAGAGAAAGGAAATGTGAGTCTATAGGGAAAGTCATGTGCAGATCACATCAGATATTTTTCATTATATATGATTTGTGCTCCACCAGTTAAAGAAATCCTACACATACCTCAACGTAAGGTAACGTCTTACTTTTGGAGATTGCATTAAACTTTAACGACGTGTCAACCAATCATAAAGCAAGGTCGCTTTTTCCCTATCTCATTCCACATTATAAAATAAATGCTCTTCTGTGTTCTAAATTGAAATACAGTTTAAGGTATAGAGGGGAGGTATGTCACAGAGGTATATAAAATTAAGAAGTGGACTACGAATAAAAAGAGGCTGATAAACAATGAATGAGAACATCAGTCAACCTAGGACATCAGTCAAGAGAACACCAGAATAAATACCAGTTTCTAGGTTAGGTTGATTAGTATTCTTTGAAACACCACTCAACCTAGAACATCAGACAACTATTTTATGTCACGTCCATGTGTGTTCCTGTCTGTACCTGTACCTGTACAATAAGTATCCAGTATGACTCAATAACTATTGACAGGATTTTACAAATGTTTAGTCGGAAACGTATGCGTTATCATAGTACTAATCAGATTGTAGTGCAAATCGGTAAACGGAAAAGACTTCGCTCTTTTCATGGCATTTTGAAGTTTATACAACACAATCTCGCGAAATGAAGCTAACTCAAGGTTCTTCTGATTTCAGCTAACAACCCTTGTGGTGTGAGCTAAAAAATACTCACGTCCATATTCACAGTTGGTGGGCGTTTTATGGCGTACGTTAGCATAACTTATTCCTGTATGACCTTGCAGATCTCTCTAACTCAGCAGAAACGTAAAATGCGAAGGTAAATTTGTTTAAATCTCCGAGTTATACTATGTAAATGTCCCAGGATTTGGAATTTGCTGCAACGCATTCATTAACTTGCTTTAAATGACAGTAAAACGACTTTATAAGCATTAAAATGGGACCCTGCGTCTATACAATAATTATATAACGTGTTTCATCTGTCCAGATCCTTCAAATCCCCTCGATGGTCTAAAAAACCGAATCTTTGCACAATTATATTATTAACCATGGGATATAACCTAAATGTAGCTGCATTTCGAATCTTCCACCTTGAAGCGAAGAAAATGAGAGGTTTCAAAAAGCCTATCCAGACCCCTCAGAAGTCTAGAAGGTTGAATCTTTGCACACTTAGTATCGATCATGGGACAAAATCATATGAATCCAGATTTTTTATTCCTTCCTCTCCCGGGGGAGGGGGCGGAGAAAAAGGGATTTTTTTTAATAAATATTTCCAAATTCCTCAAAAGTCCCCCCGATAGCCCAGAAAGTTCTTACAGTAAAGACTTGTGTTTCTTAACTTTTTTTACTTGCGGCCTAAGTTTTATTTACCTCCGTGACCTCCCCCTACCCTTTGTGCATTAAACTCAGTTCAGTTTAGTGTGATATCAGTGTAAATTGGATCAGTTTAGTGTGATATTAGTGAAAATTAGATAAGTTTAGTGTGGTATTAGTGTGAATTAGATAAGAATAAAACGACCTTGATTTCTGTACAAACCATATAATTATAATGAAAAATAAATAAAGTAAATTTTAGCAAAAATAATTACTATATAGTAGAAACATAAAAAATTTGACAGGTTTTTTTTACATACTCAAATAGTTATAGATTAATAATAATATATGAAATGTGTAATATGCAGCTAATACTGTCATTTTATTTAGTGATGTCTTTGTGGCTGATGCAAAGGATCATATTTCAGAATGCATGGTTGCGTGATATCATGGTTGCATGATATATGATTAGTGATAATCGAAGATTACTTCTTTTCACAATATCAAGTCGATTACGAGCTTTTGATAAAGACTAAAACAAGGTGCTCCCCCAGCCCCCAACATTCTGTTTAACCCAAGAAATAAGTCATGACCTTCTGAGACTATTGCCACAGTTGAAAACCGCTGGTACAATGAACTGGTACAAAAACCACTGGTACGCTGGTACAATGAGGCAGAACTTAATTAAACCAATATTCAATTAAGATGACTATTTCTGACGCTGAACATCATGCATTGCAAAATAAAATTTATTAAAATATTGAAATTTTCAAAAGTCTTAGTTTTACTGTCTCTGACAAGCTTAAATACTAGAGTAACGTATAAGTAACAATGTTGCAACATAACATATAAACATATAATAAAGCGGAATAAGAAAAAAGTAAGAAAGTAACATATAAGAACGTGGTGGGTTACTTACTGGGTTTACCTTTCATCGTCCTTGGACAATGATACCGCAGTTTAGACAATTATCACATAAAATGTGACGGAAGTTGATCGCAAAATAAGTTCAATGTGCTAGGTACATAATTTCTCTTTACTGCAAAAATTTCTCCTAGTAAATTGTTGTTACTAAAATATGCGAAACTCACCATAAATTGCAATTTTTGGGGTTAATTTAACTACAATATTCTTACTGACATACCCGATATTTTGGTCAATCACTTTTTCTTGAACATGGGGTTGCTAAAAATTTGCATATTTCGTCTGCATTTCCCCTTTCACTTCATTTTTATGAAGGAATTTTCCCCCAAATTATCATCAGTGTTGGTCGATATGCGATGACGAGAGAGAGCAAAATTTCATAAAACGAAGATTTTAAAATAAGCAGTTCCGTTAGAGCATGGTATCTTATTGTGGAAATTATAAAAAAATCCATTTCCAACCAGCAGTAGTGTTGGGCAAGGTTTTCTCAACACCAAACATAAAAGGAAAATTTTAAACTATATATTCAATGAATGTATTATATTGTACTGTTAAACTCATTTATGGATATAAATAACGGCAGAAAGGCAAAATTAGTTTGAGTTTAAGAACGCCATCTATTTCTGAACTATGTGATGCTACCACTACACAATGTTTCTTCTTCGATCCAGACTGTCCGACCCACCCGAAGGTGTAAGATTTCTGACGACCGGGAAGTGCCACCCAATTTAGACCGGAACCTTGTGGGCGCGGTATCCACAGGGGCCGTACCCTCCTCCTTCTATCACCAACCTCTCGGCAGGGCTTAAGGACCCATATATTTAACGCGTCCGTACTCCGCGTGAACACAGGAACAATTTGGGCTGAGGCGGGAATCGAACTCCGGTCGTCCGAGGGTGTTAACCACTGGGGTGTCCCCCTCCCTACACAATGTTTCTATAATTTGTGACGCCAGAAAAAAAAACGTTATAGTGGATCCGAAATTTTTTTTAGCGGAGAACTTGCCATATTCATAATACGTCAGTGTTTGGAATATATTCACAAGCGACGCAGTTTTTCTCTGGAAATACATGTATATTTTCTTATATAACAAGAGAAGATTTACGTTTGTGTGTCATCTGTAGCAGAAACACATTTTTGACAGTTTGGTGAGGAGGTATTCCAGATTCCCAGACAGCACGGCTTAGTGAGATTAACTTAAATGTTACGGACATTTGAATCAGAAATCCGGCCGATTTTTCCAGATTTTTAATCCAATTAACGAGCAGACGATTTTATTTGACTGCAAGATCTTTCGCCGGTGTTTGTTCGGCAAACCATGGTTTACATTTGGCGATATATTTAATCGGTTTCTTAACCTAGCGAATTTAGAAATTATCGTTCAAATTTTTATAATTTGGTATTATGGTTGTTGTTGAGACCCAGGCAGTCCGACCTACCAGAAAGATGTAAGGTAACTGTTTGGACGGCCGGGAAGTGCCACCCAATTTAGACCAGAACCCAGTGGGGGTACCCTCAATCCTCTACCACCAATCTCTCAGGACTTACGGACCCACATGTTTAACGTGATCGTACTCCGCGTGATTACAGCGGCAGTTTTGGCAGCGGATGGAATCGAACCCGGGCCTATCGAGTGCAATTCCCGAGCGTTAACCACTGGGCTACCGCCCCCCTTTGGTGTTATGGTGTCATTGCTTGTGCTAGAAAATGACATAGATCAAAGGAAAACTCGTTGAGATAGCATTTATTTATTTATTTTTTAATTTTAACATATTTTGATCTATGGTTTGATTTTTCTCACACCCCGTTGATCTGATTACCATGTATTTTTCACCAGCATACTCAGCACTTTTCTCTTTAACTACTCTATGAAGCTTCCTCCCACGTTAACCATTCGCTCTCCCGGTCTTACTATGCTCCCTACTGAATCCTGGAGCTTATTTAGGACGTATTACACCTGTGAATGCAATTTACTTTTAGGCGCTTACTCTTATTATGGACACATGGAAGGAGATTATTTACCGCTTATTAAGCTCAAGTTGTACAATTGGCATGGCAGTGCATTGAAAAAATAGAACAAACACGCTTTGATTTAGGCGCTTGTGCTTATTTTGGACGTATGATATGAGCTTATTCAGGACGTATAATGTCCCCATGGTTGGAAGAAGGCATGGATGGGAGAAGGCATGGATAGGAGAAGGCATGGTTGGGAGAAGGCATGGTTACGGGAAGGATTTATATTCCAAATGATTTGAAAACTGAGTAGGGTTATCTGTATTTGTATTATTTACTTATGTAGAATCCGGGCAACGCCGAGTAATTTGTTCTAATATTTAATATCAGGCGTCTGGAATTAATTTATTGTTCAAGACTTTTTATCTTACATGAAAATGCATGGAACTTTTGCAAATAAACCCAACCTCAGTTTTAGCCGTCACAGCTTTGAGTTGTAAAACATTTTCAAGCATGTTACTGAAAGTTTCAGGAGAATCAGCTGTCACATAATGGGGAGTAAGATTCCTGATAGTTTTGATAACATATATATAAAAATACGAAAATAACGCTTCGGCGGAGGATAATTAGCTGAATATTTCAGAAATGAAGCTGAAATTTTCACTAACATCTATAATTCATAACGCCTATAATAACTCTTTTTTTATTGTTTGCCAAAATTCTCAACAAAGTAGCTGAAAAAAAGTGAGGACAGGTTTCAGAATGTTTTGCAGTGCATGGAGAAAAGCAGCAATTAACGAACTTGGAAGTAAATATATACATTTTTTCCTCTAATCAAAAATCAATAAAAACAAATCATTTAACCTCAAAAGAACTTTCTTGGGATTTTTTTGCCTCTTGCTGTCTTCCCACTGTGTTTACTCATGATAATTTTGGAACGACTGATAAATGAAGAGGACATAGAGTACGCCGATTTCTTATTAGTATGTCAACGGTGAGAAAAGCAGCGGAGTACGTAAACAGAATTCGTGGAAATTGACAACAGAAGGTGAATATAATCCTTTATATTTATGTATAATATCTATATAAGATCGAGTATTAAAATTAAATTAATATAATTATACGCAATCAGAAAAATGTCGGTTCTATCATTCCTTCGATACATGGAAATACAGAGAATTCGAAGGAAAATCTTTAACTGTCCCTTGAAAAAGTACAATTTAACACAATTTTTGTAATTAATTAAAAGTCATAAAATTATTCAGACTTTAACGTGATCTACCAATAAACTAATGAAGTATTTTGAAAGTCAATTAGATATTCGTGGAATGGTTAATATTTAAGCAACAAAAGTTTTAGTTTGGAAGAAACATTTTGTTGGAGCGGGGACTGTTTGTAGCGGCAAAGATTTCAGTTGGCAAAACTGAATATTACCAGCACTACTTATAGCTGCATCTACTTATACCACTTATAGCTACTTTCGACAGCAACTCTTAAGGTTGCCAGCACTATTTATAGCTGCTGCTACTTATAGCACTTATAGCTGCTTTCGACAGCTACTCATAGGGTTGCCAGATAAAATTTATGAAAACAATCCAAACATTAATAGAAAAATGCCGAGCAAGTTAAATTATATTTTTCTTAATCACATTTCATGACAATGTGAATGTTTCATGAAACAATAAAATGTAACTTGTTTTTCTTTTATAATATAAAAACAATTATATAAACATAAAATCCCTTCAAAATATAGATGAAATGTTTGTTTGTAACTAGTAAACTATATGTAAAGTAAAATGTTTGGCCATTTTTATATTAACAGTAGTAATAGACAATAAATACTTTAGTAATATTACATTCAAAAGCATAAGTAAGCATATAAACGCTACTGTTTTACATCTCTAATTTGTAATTGACCTTTATACAACCTGTTAGGAGTTCCGCGGAATTCTACAAAATGTTTCAAGGGTCCCCCTCAAGCAAAAAGACTGGGAATCACTGATCTATGGTAAAATGGCTATACCGGATTGAATAAAAAGGATTGCAGCCCCCTAGTGGAGAATTTTGAAATTAGCATAACGAACTCAACAACTAAGCTGTACTCGGGGGAAAACTTAACTTGATTATATGCATTTAGACTGTAAGGTAGAACCTTCCGTGATAAAAATATAATTCTTAAAACGACACAAATATACAGGGTGTCCCAAAAACTTTGACCTCGGCTTTTATTCCTTAAATATTGATCTTAGACATATATAATAAATTACAAAATTGCGTAAAAAAAGGTACAAAATTTTATGAAATCGATAAAAATTTTCAGAGGATTAAATTTTAAGAAATACAAAATTTAAATTTTCATACGGCCCCCGTACAAAAACATTTCCAATGAGTAGAATGTGCCCCATACACTAATAACGTGATGTAGAAAATTTCAGCATTTTATCATAAAATGTCCCAGAGATATGTTTAAACAAAGTTTTTGAAGGATTAATCACAAAATAAAATGTAAATGTTTATAGCAAGAGTGGAAATGACGCAACGCAGCAACGCATCATAGGCAAATAATATCTGCTTCTTATCTTTAATAGATCTTTGGCATGGATGGAAAATATTTTGAACAAGTTTTGTAATCTTTGTGTAAAGTTATTATTTCTACACAGTGTAGATACTTTTGTACCAATATATAGCAAAATTATTATTTATTTATTTAATCATTCTTTTCTTTCATAATTTGTATATGACCCCTGAAACGCAATCTACCGACATGATTTTTCCCCTCTGAGAACCCATGTCGATGCATCGAAAAGTGGTTTAAGTCAGCATTTTTTGCTTTTTATGTCTCTAGGACTTTTTATGATAAAATGCTGAAATTTTGTACATCACCTTATTAGTGTATGGGGCACATTTTACTCAATGGAAATGTTTTTGTACGGGGGTTGTATAAAAATTTAAATTTTGTATTTCTTAAAATTTAATTCCCTTGAAACTTTTAATTGATTTCATAAAATTCTGTACCTTTTCTTAAGCAACGATGTAATTTACTATATATGTCTACGACCAATATTTTAGGAATAAAAGCCGAGGTCAATGTTTTTGGGACACCCTGTATAGTAGAAATGTGAGCAGGTCTGTCAGTGCACTGCATGGAAGAGCTTTAGATCAAAGACTATTCGATGCAATTTCACAAAATTTGGCATTTTAGTCACCTCTGGATTACTTTGGTGTTGAACAGATTTCGATAGGATTGGGTAAAATATAGCGCCCTGTTTAAGAATTAGTTCCTTAAAAACGCATGAACAATGGAATAAAAAAAATGTGAGTAAATGTATCAATTAAACGTTTGTTTTATATATAAACGTTAATGACAAAATCAGTAAAACTAACTTTATTCTTCAGTGTGAAATTGTTCTTGGGTTATATTTATTGGCGAATTAGCGATGTTTTGAAATACGCCAACGCGACAAATGGAAACAGAAATTTAATGATATTTAAAATAAGGCCGGGATCCAAATGATACATTTTCGTTTCGTAATTTCGCAAATTAGTTAATTGTCGCAACCTTTTTCAAAATTGCGAAATGAAAATGTTTCACTTGGATCTCATCCTAAATTATACATTTCATGCATTATTTTGTGAAATAAAAATCACATGAAGTCATATGTATGAAGAAAGCGAGAAAAATGATTTTGAACCTGTAGCGAAAGTTATGTGCTGCCTCCAAGAAAAAAAAATCTTATGTGGGAAGCACATGACTTTCCTTATATAATGCTATGAATTTACTACTTTTACAGTAATAAAACAGGTTATTCTTATAGTAGATACTTATATTCTTTCCAAGATACTGAATTTTCGTCAATGAGTCGTCATTTTCATTGATTTAGTGTCATTTTTATCCATTTGGCGAGATCGTTAATTTGGTAATATTTTAAACACATTGGATCGTTAATTTGGTAACATTTTCGTTAATTTGGTAACATTTAAAAAAGTCGCCAAGTTGGCGACATTCCGTCAAATTCGTCGCCAAAATCTCGCCAAGATTTATGGACGGAGAAATAAATGATTCTTATAACAGATAAATGACTATTGGCGGTTCAAATACAAAAGTATTACTCAAAGTATCTTTTCTCATGAATGGAACGAGTTAGATCCACGAGAATGATGCCACCAAATTTATCGCATGATATTACATATGAAAAGTGAACATGTTTCTCAACGGTTAATACATTTTTTCTATTTATGGGATTTTTTGATAAATTTATTTGAAAAATGTGCAATATCTCGAGAACGGTTTATGCTGGCGTTCTAAAGGTTATGTCAATCGTTTTCTAAGGAAAAATTACATACGAAATGTTTATTTGCGTAACTTTATTAAAGGTTTTGATTTTTTGTATCGAATAATTAAGAGGGTTCTGAACATTTGACTGCGCTTAAAAACAATAGACTTCCAGTATTCACGGACTGGGATTTTTGTATAAATTTACTTCGAATCGCTCCATTCATTCGTAAGATATCTTCTCCATAGACTCACTGACACACACACACACACACACATAGACTTTCACACACACACGCACACACACACACAGACATCATCTCAAAAATGTTTGATTCGTGATCAGAGATGCTTGAAACATGCTCTCCCGTCGAAAACTCGAATTCGAATTTTCGACCCCGTCACAATACTTTCCTTATACATAATGTATATAAGGAAAGTAAAAATTAAATTATTTTAGAGAAATAACTTTCTTGTTGACTTTAATATGGATATTATAGACATAGAGAAGAATACTTGTCTGATTTTTTTACACTTTCCAGGTGTTTATGACTTTGGTTATTCTGTCTGTCTGTCCGTTCGCACAATAACTGCCGTAAAAATGAGATTAACAAAATGAAATTTTAATAGGTTATAGAGACGCCTCTTGGAACGTATGAGAATGGAAATGAATAATATCACCCAATTAGTTTCGCATTTAACCCGGATTTAAAAAAATGAATACATTGAACCCTAAGGGACCTGATTTTTCAAACATTTCTTAAGCGAAGTTAAAATTCCCAAATTGTTTCGAAAATTTTAGGAAATATTCAAATTATCACATAAAATGTATAAAAAAAATCTGATGTAGGCAGGACATAACTTTCCTGATATAATGCAATGAATTTATTTCTTTTATAGTTTAAAAAATGTCGCCAAGTTGGCGACATTTGTTTGGTGACATTCCCCTAAATTCGCCGCCAAAATCTCGCCAAGAGTTATGGAGGGAGAAATAAGTTATTCTTACAGCAGATAAATGACTATTGGAGTTGAAATACAAAAGTATTACTCAAAGTATTTTTTTTCATGAATGGAGCAAGTTAGATCCACCAGAATGATGCCACAAAATTTATCGCATGATATTACATATGAAAAGTGAACATGTTTAACAGTTAATATTTTTTTTAATTTATGGTACTTTTTGATAAATTTATTTGAAAAATGTACAATATCTCGAGAACGGTTCATGCTAGCGTTCTAAAATTTTTGTCAGTCGTTTTCTAAGGAAAAATTACATAAGAAATTAACTTTATTAAAGGTTCAATTTTATTAAAGGTTTTGATTTTTTGATGATTTTTTCAAAATTTCACTCGAAAATTTAAGAGGGTTCTGAACATTCGATTGTGTTTTAAAACGGTAGGCTTCCAGTATTCATGGATTGTGATTTTTGTACTAAATTTTATTCGAATCGCTCTAGTCGTTCGTGAGATATCGTCTCCACAGACTCACTGACACACACACGCAAACACACACACTTTCACAAACACACACACACAGACATCACTCCAAACATGTTCGATTCGTGATCAGGGATGCTTGAAACTACGTGCTCTCCCTTCGAAAACTCGAATTGGGATTTTCGACCGCGTTACAATACTTTTCTAAAACTTTATATAAGGAAAGTAAAAATTCATCAAAATAAGTAGACTATTTTTACTTTCTTTATATACATAATGTATAAGGAAAGTATTGTGACGGGGTAGAAATTCGAATTCGAGTTTTCGACGGGAGAGCACGTTTCAAGCATACCTGATCACGAATCGAACATATTTGAGGTGATGTCTTTATGTGTGTGTGTGTGTCAGTGAGTCTGTGCAGACGATATCTCAAGAACGAATGGAGCGATTCGAATAAAATTTGGTACAAAAATCACAATCCGTGAATACTGAAAGCCTATGGTTTTAAAACATAATCGATTGTTCAGAACCCCCCCAGATTTTCGAGTGAAATTTTGAAAAGATCATCAAAAAATCAAAACATTTAATAAAGTTACGCAAATAGACATTTCTTATGTAATTTTTGACATAACCTTTATTTGACATAAACTTTATTTGACATAAACTTTAGAAAGCTAGCATGAACCGTTTTCGAGATATTGCACATTTTTCGAATCAATTTATCAAAAAATCCTATAAATGGAAAAAAATATTAACTGTTAAGAAACATGTTCACTTTCATATATAATATCATGCGATAAATTTGGTGGCATCATTCTCGTGGATCTAGCTCGTTCCATTCTTAAAAAAAGATACTTTGAGTAATACTTTTGTATTTCAACGCCAATAGTCATTTATCTGCTGTAAGAATAACTTATTTCTCCGTCCATAACGCTTGGCGAGATTTTGGCGACGAATTTCGTGGAATGTCGCCAACTCGGCGACATTTTAAATGTTGCCAAATTAACGAAAATCTCGTCAAATGGATAAAAATTACGCTAAATCAATGAAAATGACGACTAACTGAAGAAAATTCAATATCTTGCGAAGAATATAAGTATCTACTATAAGAATAACATTTTTTTAACTGTAAAATAGTAAATTCATTGCATTATATAAGGAAAGTCAAGTGCTGCCCACATCAAATTTTTTTAAGTAAGAATTAAAATTACACACATGATATGTGAGGGCGTGGTAGCCCAGTAGTTAGCGTGCGGGAATTGCACTCGGTAGGCCCGAGTTCGATTCCCTCCGCTGTCAAAACTGTCGCCGTGTTCACGCGGAGTACGATCACATTAAATATGTGGATCCGTAAGTCCGCCCGAGAGGTTGGTGGTAGGGGAAGTAGGGTACGGCCCCTCTGGATGCCTCCCCCACTGTAGGGGAAGTAGGGTACGGCTAAGGCTCCTATATAGACCTATATAGTATATATAGGAGCTCCTATATAGTATATATAGGAGCTCCTATATAGTATATATAGGAGCCTTAGGTACGGCCCCGTCTGGATGCCTCCCCCACTGGGTTCCGGTCTAAATTGGGTGGCTCTTCCCGGTCGTCAAAACAGTTGCCTTATACCTTTCTGGTAGGTCGGACGGTCTGGATCACACCACCAACATCATATAATATGCGACGGGATTACGTGACTCATTGCAAAATAATAAATGGCATCCATTTTTATACTGTGTTTAAAGATCGTTTAAATTCATATTTAGTGTTGCATTCGCCATAAAACCGCTTTATTGTAGCATAATATCTGTGCATCTAAAATCTCTGCCAACGCAATTACAATAATTTTTAGTTTAAATGGTCATTGAACTTTGATTATTTCTACAACGAAGTCTAATTTTAAGACATGTAGAATGTAAACAAATCAAGCGATTGTAAGTTGAGTTATGTAGGAATTGCTGAAGTTTTTTTTCACGCAAAATTATTTAGCTCTGGAGTTTGGGAATATAAGTGATATGACTGAAATATTCATTGATTTTGCATTGAGAGGCAGATTATTTCTATTTCGATGACGTCATTTGCATAAAGTTCATTTTGTGTAACTAGCATTGTCTTTTTTGATGAAGCTTTAAATTTCCAAGTATAATAAATTACTGTAGTACTGTGATAATTTTAAAAATATCATCGCTGAATGTATCACATTTTAGAAATGTTTAAATACAATTGCATTTCGGTTGGAAAGTGTTTCATAATTAATGCTTTATGCATGATTGATCTTTCTTCTTAGTCTATTACTTTGCCAGAATGTTAGGTGAAGAGGAACTGCGGTTACTAAATAAATCACAGCAAAGCTGAAATGATTAATAGAATTGATTGTATTAAAATAACAGACTTCTGACATGATTACAAAACTATTTTACATTGAATGGAATAAGTGTGGATACATTTCTGCAATTATCGCCTGAGGGTCGATCTTTGAGAAGAAGAAAAATGAATGAATTAAGAAAGATTTAAGTCGTGATTGTGACCATGAGCTTAAATCTCTTCGGCGCAGAAATGGCGTAGAAATGATAACCATTTGCGTTAATTAGATTTAGCCTCTGATATGTGGCTTAGCATGAGCATGTGGTTTTAAAGAAATAGGAATTTATATCAATTTAGATAAAAGGTAATTTTTACTTTTCCTGCAATACATGGTAATGTATAGGGAAAGTATTGGAATCATGTCGAAAATCGCAACTCGAGTTTTCGACGGACCTACACGTTTCAAGACCTCTAAAATACGAATAAACCATTTTTAGCGTGACGTCTGTGTGTGTGTCTGTCTGTCTGTGCAAATTTTGTATCCACTCTAACTAAAAAACTAATCGATCGAATTTCATAAAATTTGGTAGGTAAGTCACTTGTGGGCGAGTCTGGTGCTGATTGGTTTTCGATACGATTCGGGATAAAAGAACCAGCCTTTTTTTTGCGAAATGGCCCGCAAAAGCTTGTATCCACTCTAGCTGAAAAACTAATGGACCGAATTTCACAAAATTTGGTAGATAAGTCGTTTGTGGGTCATCCTGGTGCTGATTAGATTTTGGTACGATTCGAGAGAAAATAACCTGCCTTTTTTTGCAAAATAGCCCGCAAAAATCAACAAAATCTAAAATAAAAAACTATCTATGTTGAAATATATCCATTAAATGCTTGTTTCATACGTAATTTGTAACGAAGAAAAGAATAAGACCAACCCCATTTCACTAGGACTAGCCGTTCTCGAGATATTTTAGTTTATTCGTTTTTCTCTACGCCACCTTTGAAAATGAGTCCAGTTACCAAATGAGAACGAAAATTGAATTTATAGTGAATTAAATTTAATTAAAATAAAGAGAATGTGTATATAAGTCTGCAGGGAAAGTCATGTGCTGCCCACATCAGATTTTTAAATTTATATTACACCCACATAGTTAGACCCACAGACATTATTGAAAAACAGCCGATTCTTCTTCAAAGATGCTCAAAACACAATCATATTCTGAGAGAAAGATTATTAAACTGACACAATACTTTTTCTTTGCATATGCATGTACTGTAGTGAAAGTAATTAAAAAAAAACGTCGTTGATCAAGAAGAAAGTAATGCTATGACAATATCATACAAAACAAAAGAAAGCTTTTTAACATATTTCGACGATAAAAAAAACTATCTATTCAAGGGTACATGCACGGCGTGTTTAGAAAGTTACTTAAAGTATCCTTGCATGGGTTGCTTGTAAATGGTTAAAAATTTGCATTCGCCTACTTGAGTTCGGGAAGTCAGAATCATCCATTAATTCGTCTCACGTAACGGTAAGTAACATTAGTTTGAACTGAAGGTAACATGTTTGTATACATACCATATGGTATGTGAAGTATGTGGAAGAAAAATAAACTTTAAAAATAGATTTGTCCAATTCTGAATGAAGTATTCGAAACACATAAAGGAAAACCTTGAATTTTGTAATTCTGGGTAGTGCATAGATAAACATGTGTTTCTTGATATTACCCTTTTCTTAGGCTTTCTCTGGGGATGATTTTCATCGAGAAATAACCGCGTATTCCAGAAAAGGCTTATTGAAAATTTGCTAAAAACATGCCTAGATGACTTGAGATAACATATTATACGGATCTAAACTTGACTTTAGCGTTATTTTCTAGTTCCTGCACTGAAACAGATCTGGCCCCAACTCTAGAAATGTGTGTTTTGGATCGTCCGGTTACTGTTATGCCGAACCAATTTAACTGGTCTACAGATTTGAACATACTAAGACAAATGCAGCTGGAGCACAAACAACTCATGTATCTTTGAAAGTGATCGTAACAATCGAGGATATTTTAAGAAATATGGTCAAGACCGAAAACATTTCAACTGTACAATTTGGACTCCAGGCTGAATTCGCGATTATTTACTCATGCATAGGGTCAATCTGTTATGCTTTCGAAATTTGTGTTTTGGATCGTTCGGTTACTGATATAGCGAACCAGTCTTGCTGATCTCCAGTTTTGAACATACCAGTAAAAATATAGCTGTAACACAAACAGTGCATGCATCATTGGAAGCGATCGTAACAATCGCGATGAAAATTTTAAAAAATGGGGTCAAGTATAAAAACTTTTCAACTGTACATTTTGGACTCCAGACTAATTTCTCCACACACGGTCGATACGCAGATATACACGGTCGACACACCCAGTCGATACACAGAGTCGATCTGTTATATTCTCGAAATTTGTGTTTTGGATCGTCCGGTTACTGATATGGTGAACTTATTTTACTAATCTACAGTTTTGAACATATCAAGGAAAATATAGCGAGAATATAAACAGCACATGCATGTTTGAAAGTGATCGTAACAATCCAGATGACATCTTAAGCAATGTGGTTAAAACTGGAAACATCTGAACTGTGCAATCTGAATTCCAGGCTGATTTCATCATTATTTTCTTATACGTAGGGTTGATCTGTTATACCCCACAAATTTGTGTTTGGGATCACCCAGTTACTGATATGTCGAACCGATTTAACAAGTCTACAGATTTGAACATACCAAGACAAATGCAGCTGGAATACAAACAAGTATATACCTTTGAAAGTTATTATAACAATCGCGATGAAATCTTAAGAAATGCGGTCAAGACTGTAAACATCTCAACTGTACAATCTGGACTACAGGCTGAATTCGCCATTCTTTACTTATGCGTAGGGCCGATCTGTTATACTTTCAAAATTTGTCTTTTGGATTGGCAGGTTACTGGTATGGCGAACGATTTTGCTGATTTACAGTTTTGAACAAAACAAGAAAACTATAGCCGTAACACAAACAGTGCATGCATCGTTGGAAGTGATACTAATGGTGGTCAAGACCGGAAACATCACAACTATATAATTTGGTCTCTAGGCTGAATTCACCATTTTTTACTCATACGTAAGGTCAGTCAGTATAATTTCAAAATTTGTGTTTGGGATAACCGGTTACTGACATATCGAAACAAACTTACTGGTCTACAGATCTGAACATACCAAGAAAAATACAGCTAGATCGCAAACAATGATGTGTCTTTGGAAGGAATTGTAACAATCACGCTGTAATTTTCTGAAATCTGATCACAGCTGGAAACGTCTCAACTGTACATTATGGACTCCAAACTTGATTCTCCATGAATATACTCTTCCTTATGCATAGGGCTATCTCTCTGGCCAACAATTACAAACACCGCCTTATGTTTGAATGCCCGTTGGATTGACAAGAGAAATGGTAACATTTAATTACATATCGTTCTAGCCTGTGTTTA
Source organism: Amaurobius ferox (assembly GCA_951213105.1). Classification (NCBI taxonomy): domain Eukaryota; kingdom Metazoa; phylum Arthropoda; class Arachnida; order Araneae; family Amaurobiidae; genus Amaurobius; species Amaurobius ferox. Next base: position 59,007,520 of record OX578151.1, read on the forward strand.
ATTGCATGAGAACATTGAATTTATTATATATTCTCAAATAGTTTACTTTGTAAGGAAATGTCCATGAGTATACAAGTTAAGACTACCGATTTTAAAATAACTTGACCAATCGAATAAATTGATTGCAGTGCCCTAACGGGAAATTAAGATGTTAGGCTAACGAACTCTGCAACAAAGAGGAATAGACGAAAAATTTCAATTATAAAGTTATAGAACATTATTTAATTAATAGGGATCAACACTAAAACTGCTACAAAAGACATTTATTTGACGCAATAAATGGAGAATGGCTGTCCTATTCAGGAATGTTAAAATAAACAGTTACATTTGCAGAAATCTAATGTATAGCCTGTTCAAAACTCCCTATGTCAGCAACAATGCACATTACAATTCAGGAAACAATACTACCTCATACATTTTATACGCATTGCAGGTGCCACCCTATTATAATCCTTGATGATGCGATTTTTTGACATATATTTATGTCCTTCCATATTCGTGCGTTCCTGTTACAGATTTTCCTACTAAATAAGTAATCCCCTATAACATTTTAATCGATATTTTTCATCTCTTTTTCTTTCCGAGTTTGTTATCTTGACTTTTTAATTTTATACTAGAGGTTTTGAAATTACTTTAATTCAACCGACCATAGTCAATTTATATATATATATATATATATATATATATATATATATATATATATATATATATATATATATATATATATATACACATACATACATATATGCATACACACATACATACATACATATATACAGGGTATCCAGAAAGTTTTGGAACGATGCAATATCTCGAGAAATACACTTCGGATCAAAAAATAAAAAACACGTATTCAATATTTTTAGAAAAGCTATCCAACGATACCAAAATTGACCCCCTCTCCCCTCCTGGGGGGGAGGGGGGTGGGGCAACTTTGAAATCTTAAATGGGAACCCCCCATTTTTTATTGCAGATTTGGATTCTCCAGAAAAAATTATATACATTTGACCTACGATTTTTGATTTTTGCTCCCACAAACGGCGCTATAATCGAGAAAAACGGAAGTGGGGCACAAACGTTTTAAAATGGGAATGCCTCGGGAAATACTCTTCGGTTCGAAAAATAAAAAATTACGTGTTCAATATTTTCAAAAAAACTATCCAATCATGCTAAAATTGACCCCCTCCCCCCGCTAACTGTTCATTTCAGCCACAACTGTTAACTTCAGTTTAGAAAACTGTTCAAAACTACTTTTAGCACTACCCAGGAACGACGATGTGGACGTAGTAGTTTTCTGTTCCTTTCGGGGTGCTTGCTCCCACTTTCCCTGAAAAAAAATTTAAAAAACCTCTACGGGTTACTTCCCCCTGTATACAGTCATGCATACACGGAAAGTATCGTCCCTACTGTGCTTCTTTCCCATTTTTAAACGTTTGTGCCCCACTTCCGTTTTTCTCGATTACACAGAAGAAGCACAGTAGGGGCGATACTTCCCGTATATGCATGACTGTATACAGGGGAAATATCCCGTAGGGGTTATTTTAATTTTTTTTTTTTCAGAAAAAGTGGGAGCAAGCACGACGTCCACATCGTTGTTCCTGGATAGTGCTAAAAGTAGTTTTGAACCGTTTTCTAAACTGAAGTCAACAGTTGTCGCTGAAGTGAACGGTTAGCGGGGGGAGGGGGTCAATTTTAGCATCATTAGATAGTTTTTTGAAAATATTGAACACGTAATTTTTTATTTTTCTATTCGAATTGTATTACCCGAGACTTTCCCATTTTTAAACGTTTGTACCCCACTTCCGTTTTTCTCGATGATAGAGCCGTTTGTGGGAGCAAAAATCAAAAATCGTAGGTCAAATATATGTAATTTTTTCTGGAGAATCCAACTCTGCAATAAAAAATGGGGGGTTCCCATTGAAGATTTCAAAGTTGCCGACCTCATCCCCCCAGGAGCGGGGAGGGGGGGGTTCAATTTTGGTATCATTGGATAACTTTTCTAAAAATATTGAATACGTGTTTTTTAATTTTTTGTTCCGAAGTGTATTTCTCGAGATATTACGCTGTTCCGTAACTTTCTGGACACCCTGTATATATATATATATATATACATACATACATAAATACATACATATCAGAAAACGTATAAAAAAAGGAAAAGGCCGTGAATGTTTCTGATATTAAAAAAAAATGATATAGTGGTATAGATTAATATTAAGCTCCTCATTCTCCAATGCTGAAATAAAAGTTAAATTAAAAAATTCCAAACAGAACATAGGCACAAAGAAGCGATTTAAATTGGCCAAAAATTTCATTTATTATTTGTTTATGTATATATATATATATGTAATAAAATAATCCAACAAATATAGTATACAAATGGTTGTCAAATGCATAATTTAAATCATACCAATATCATTCACTATTAATATATTGAAGCAACAATTACTATTAACATTCCTTTTTGCATTTTCAAATTTTAACATTATTTATGTTCTTTCTCGTTCTGCGGAGAATTAATTCTACATTAAGTTACATGATACAAGTTCTATTATAGTTCATTAAGGTCGTAATTTTTAAGATCAAAGTTCAAATACAGCAGTTTCTGATGTCACCAAATGACTGGGGATCATCCATGATTAATAATAATAGCTCGTCTTTGTCAAATTATCAGCCTTCAGTGGCTGTCCAGATGTTATAAAATAAGAAGAGTTTGACTTACATATATTTGAAGCAGTAGCAGGAAACATTCCCCATTTTGGTGGTCCAATGGCAGGATTTTCATAAGTAATAATAATGATGCTTTATGTTGACATGTCTATATCGATTGAGATCAATTGAAGCAAGGCAGGCACTCATCATAGGAGACAACGTATTCAATTAGTTGGGTATTGGTGATCAGTCATCCGAAGACGAAGCTTAATGAAACAGTCGTTGAAGGCGAGGCTTAATTGTTCAGTCAACATGACTATTAAATTCGAGGAGCAAATTGTATGTGTAATTCTTTAAAAATTGGACACATAGTCCGAATGCTGACTATGTCTATAGGTCTCCATGGACCAAAATTAGGAGACAACCTTCATGGTTGAAGAGCAGGGCCAGAGTCCTTTATGACAAAATCTGCTCAAAAAAAGCAAGAGGACCTCAGCGGTCCGGCCCGCAGGCCGGCCGCGTCCCAGAGAGACTTCTTTTCTTATATTCTTATTTTTTTTTTTTACACTTGCCGTCATATTCTCAGTGGCGCTGTACTATATTCGCGTATGATTGGCCACTCCTGTACATACAATACGTTGCTATTGGATGGTGGCCTTGTCCATGCTAAAAGGTGGGGTGCCATGTTGCATACCCCTTTTCGTAGAATTTTTGCCCATCTGTGAAGTTTGCTGAAGTCTTTATTTTAGAGGGTGTAACTTTAGTCAGTAAATTCTTACTGTTGACAGGAATTATAGCTTCTTCTGAAAACTGCCCATGTCTATCCTGACGGGGCGTACATACAAGTTTTATATTACCAGTGGGAAAAGGTTCTCAGCAAGAAAGGAATTTTTGACCGTTGTGGTCCTGCTATGTAAAATCTGCACGTGTTCTCTAAAAAAGGAGGGGGGGGGGGCAAGTATGCTTCCTGGGACCAAACTCCTACGTTGCAGCTGTGAGATTGTTTTTCTGCAGATGTGCAAAGAGCGTGAGAAAGTACTTTTTTTTTTTGAAAATGGCTATTTTTGCCTAGCAACTGCCTTAAACTATATTCCAAAAGGTTTCAAAGCTAAAGTAATTTTAAATAAATAAAAGTTCTAATTCCCTTTTTAATTAAAAAAAGCATTATTAAAATTAGCGTGTGTCAGACACATTTATAAAAAAAATGTCATGTTTCTCATGACATATCCTCCGTAGAGCAGAGAAAGAACATTTGACATCCGTCCTTCAAGTATTTATGAAATTTCAATTCAATCTAAATTTATATATTTTAACGTCCTTGACATCACATCATTAATAATAGTAAAATAACAACCATATTCATCACATAAATTATATACATATTCTTTTCGTGTAATCATTCTTATATATTCTCAATAATGATCAATTGTTCATCAAAAGGCATAAAGTTTATTAAAATTCATATATATATACACTTAAATGTTTGCGCATTGGTTCAATATGTAAACAAAAACATGAAATTTTCAAATGTAAACAAACGATCAAAATCTCTTTTAAAATATTCAATGTTCAATAATATGTGCAATTTATATCGAATTTTGTTGATATATATGTAAAATTATCATTTCTGTTCATCATAACGAATTTACTTCATTCACCTTAAAAAAATATCACCGTAACGCTAGGATGTGCTACTCAAATTATGTGCAAAGTGTCAAAACAAGCGAATCCTTTGCGAAATACAAAATCTTCTAACAAATCTCCTTGTCAACAAGCGCCAGAAGCAGTAGCGTCTATGTTGCCATGCCAACGCACTCTCTTTGCCCACCTCTGAATGGCCAAGGCGGTTGTCAATCAAACTCATTCTCTCACTCGAACTGTCTGCTTCGGGAATGAGCGAATATTACGGATTAGCGTAAATCTGAGAAGGGAAAAAGTTTGACGAAGCTTTCAAATTTCCGGTCGGTCATGCGAATGCATATTCGCGGCGAAAACCAACTCTGACTATCGGTGAACGTGTGCTTTTTCATGACGAAGAATAGAAGCTTTATGTATCAAATTAGTTTTGCTAATTTTAGAAGGTCTTGCAGACAATCAGTTTTTGAATTGCAAGCGGGAAAAATTTTGTAAACTCGATTTTACTTTAAGCTAGAATTTAATATTTCGAAGTTTTTAAGTAATTTTACCTCTTTTTCGAAACATCCTATAATTATCAGGTTTTTCTGATAAGATTATTTGCTTAAGTCATTCACCGTATACAGTTTCTATTTACCTGGCCTTCAAATTCTTTTATTCTGTTATTGCACTTGCGTCTGCTAAATTTTTGCAACATCCTTATGGTGAAACGTTATGTAAAATATCAAGTTATGCACACAAATTTGTTCTTTCATATGTAATAGCATAAATTCTCAAAATATTCATATACAAATGTTGTTTACCCAAAATTTTTATACTCAAAATCTATATATAGTAAAATAGCATAATAATATATTGCACAATCTCGTATGGTATCAAAAATATGTTCAAAAAATATATATACAAATATCTGTTCCAATTTGCACAAAATTCTACGTTCAAATGTTACACAAAATATACACTCTCTAAATTTGTAAATTCAATATCTTTCTTTATCAAATGTGTGTATTAATCCATATTTTCTCTCACATTTTATTTTTCGATAGCTATCGTTATCTTTCTATACATCATTATTCATCGTAATTCATTCCTTCATTTTTTTATCACTTTCGTTCGTATGAGCTCATTTTGTTCCGAATTATTCCAATTTTTAATGTAATTGTTTTCTTTCCTCAATACATAACTTTTAGTTTCTTATTCCCTTTATTCTCTCACTTTCATCAATTTCTCCAAAAAAATTTCAAAATGTTTGTGTATTGCAATAAAAAGTGTATGTTTAAGTTCTGCAAATAATGATTATACTTTTGATTTTCGTCTCTGACCTCCTCCCATGTAAAAAAAAACATTCAGCAACAGATTCATTACCACAATGCATCAATTTGCACTTAACTATTAGCGAAAAGAGAATCAAGCGAATACTTGGTGATCACTCAAGCATATCTTACCTGATAATTAGATTTTCCTAATTGCCTACAGGCACACAAAATTTATCTAAAAAAAAATTATTTTTAAATAAAAGTTCCCAGTGAATTAAGTGCACGAATGTATACAGTGTTGCAATTCTAATCTCAAAAGGGTTTACAGCAAAATTGTGGTTGTACAGCCAAAAAAGTATTATTCAATTTTAGTGATGTGTTTTATTTGTAAAGTGAAGCCTTGAATTTTAAAGAAAATTTTCATGTAATTCTAATTTATGATTATCCTTTAAGTACATAATTTTACTCACATTCCAATATTGACTACTAAAGTTAGATTAATTTAAGCAAAATACTATGGCAAAAGAAAATAAATTTCTTATGATTGCAATTCACGCCAGCATGAAGTACAAAGTTCTCCATTCTATGTCGTCACATATAGAAGATGGTTGCCAAATGTTTTGAGCTTTAATTGTCCACTTCAGTGTTTTCCTTCAGATGTGTTTTAATCTTAGGCACTACGAATAATTTGTCAAAATGTACTTTTATAGTTTTCTCTTCATTTTCAATAATTGCATTTTTATTTCTTATGATTCTTTTTATCGTGTATGGACCTGAAAATTTTGGTTTTAAAGGTGCTGCAGGTATAAAATTTTTTAAATACACAGTGTCACCAAGTTTTAGTTCATATGATCTTGCAGCTTTAAAATATTTCTTTTGCGTTGAATTGGCTTCTGCCTGATTTTTGTAAACTTTTTGAATTATCTCTTGATGTGCTTTCTTAGCTTCCTCTACAAATTGCTTTAAGGTTAAATTAGTGAATTTAGTATCCATATGCATATCAAAAGGTGTTCTCACTTCACGGTTGAAAAAAATTTGTGCTGGAGTATATCCTGTGATAATGTGTTTTGAATTATTATATTCATTTTTGAAAACTAGAATTTGCTTGTCCCAGTTGAATGACTCATTAGCTAAGCATGCGATTGAATTCTTGAGTAAAAAGTGGCATTTTTCTAATAATCCATTGCTCATTGGTCGATATAAACTGCTGCGATGGTGGGAAATGTTCATATCCTTCAGGAAGTCTGTAAATTCCTTAGCGGTAAATTGAGACCCGTTATCTGAGATCAAAATTTTAGGCGCTCCAAATCTACTAATATACTGAGACAGTACATTGATAATGCTCTGTGCAGTAATTGATCTTACTGGTATTGCTTCCAGATACCTGCTTAGGTGGTCGACGATGGTCACAATGTAATGGTGTTGACCAGATGATCTAACTAGCTTTCCAACCAGGTCTATAGCTATTTGCTCTCCTACTTGTATATTTTTGTTCTGTAATTGAATTTCTTGTCTTTTGATTTGTTTAGCTTTAAATTTAAGGCATCTCTCACAATTTAAGCAAAAATTCTTAGTGTCTGAGAACATTCCACTCCAGAAGTAAAGTCTTTTGATTTTGTTGTAAGTCTTGCTTATGCCAAAGTGGGCAACGTGAGCAGCTTGTATAGTAATTCTTTGTAAGCTTCTTGGAATTACAATTTTTATTGCCTTAGGTGCTTTGCTTTTAGCTTTAAGTTTGTATTTTAATAGATTATCATTTGAGTCAATTTTATAATTCTCATATCTTGAGTTCAAATCATTATCTTCCAATATTTTTCTTATTTTGCTTAATTTCTTATCCTTTAATTGTTCTCTTAATATATTCTCATGTTTTAATTTATTTTCAGTTTCAAATATATGGTTAATTAATTCATTTACTGTGTTTTGTTGAAATATTTCTCTGGACATATAATCAGCGGGGTTATCTTTTCCTTGGATGTACTTTACTTTAAATTTGAAGGATTGCAGAAAAAGTAACCATCTGCTCTCTATATCATTAGCTTTTTCCAATGCTAAATGATAAGATAATGCCTTTGCATCGCTTTGGATTTCAAATTCTGCACCGACCAAGTAATCCTGGAAATGTTTCACTCCCTCATAAATTGCAAGCAGTTCTCTTTTTATACTAGGATATCTCGATTCTGTATCTCTGAGTTTTCTCGAGAAAAATTTTACAGGGTGCATTTGTCCATTGTATTCCTGAGATAGAATGGCAGATACGGCCTGTAATGAGGCATCACAAATTAGAACAAAAGGTTTTTTGAAGTTGGCATTCTTGACTATAGGCTCTTTTAAAATAATGTTTTGTAGCTTTTCTAGTGCTTCCTGGCATTCTTGAGACCAAATAAATTTTTGACTTTTCTTTGTTAAGTTTACTAAAGGTTGTACAATACCTGCATAATTATCAATCAGTGATCTAAAATAGTTAGTCATGCCTAAAAGAGTTTTGACTTGTTTGGCTGACTTTGGTACAGGAAACTTTTGAATCTTTTGAATATTTTTGTCAGAAGGTGAATATCCTCTAGTATTAATTTTGAATCCTAAGTATTCTATCTCTGACTTGAAAAGCTGCACTTTCTTTGGATCGAGAGTCAAGTTGTAAGATATCAACCTGTCGAACACTAATTGTAGGGTTTCGAGTACTTGTTGAAAAGTATCGCCTGCAACAATTATGTCGTCCAAGAAATATCTTACTCCTTTATCTCTAATATCACCCAGGCATTTATGTATTAATTTTGCAAAGTAGCTAGTGCTGTTAGCAGTCCCGAAAGGAAGTCTTGTAGGTGAAAAATTACCCCACTCGGTTGTGAAGCTGAGGAGGTTTTTGTCAACATCTCTTAATTTGATTTGGAAAAAGGCACTTTTAAGGTCCAGAACACAGTATAACTTCTTGCCTGATACTTCTTGCAGTATATCATGTATTTGGTCTACTGCAAAGTGATATTTTACTAGGTAACTGTTTAGTAATCTGTAATCTATTGTCATTCTAAGCTTCTGATTCTCTGGTTTGTCTGATTTACTTGAATCTTTCTTTCTGATAAATAAGGCGGGGAATGCTACATTGCTGGTAGTCTCCTCAATTATGCCATTCTTCAGTAAATTTTGGATTTCTTTGTATGCTATGCTTTTTAATAAATGTGGAACTTTATATGGTTTACATTGAATCGGATATTGATTTAGGACATGAAATTCAGGTACCACTTTTTCTGTACAGCCTAAAGTATCATAATTTTTTGAAAAGGCGGCTGAGTTTTGTTTCAGCATTCTCTGTACAATTGCTTTTTGCTTCTTGTCTAAATGATCTAAATTGAAGTCCTCTGTAGAAAATTGCTCTTCTCTTAATTTTAAAATTTGTTCATGGGTTAAAGCATTGACTGTTTCAATATTTGTCTTCATTTCATTATTTTGTGCATTATTGACAATTTCAAAATTTTTTGAAATGTTAGCTAATTTTGTTTCTTTACTAACAGTCACTGGTTTATTTGAGTTGTTAGTTATAAAAATAAATAGTTTGTTGTCATTATTGCTCTTAATTATACCTCTCTCTACTTCAATATCTAAGTAATTCACATAAGGTTCTATTAAAAATTCAGTGTTTGCTTTGATAGATTTCTTGCTTTTGACTTCGACGATTTCTGTTGTAAAAGGTTCAAGTTTTGTTTTGCTCACCAAAGTAATCGAATTATCTGCCTTCTGTTTGCTTTTAATCTGTTTTCTTGAATTCTGTTGTTTATTTGCATTTTGAATTTGACTGTTACTATTTACATTTTCTCTATTCTCAAATTCTGTATTAGATTCTGCATTCTGGTTATTTGCAATATTTTGATTTTGACTATGTTTACAATATCTGATGTTGTCATCTACTTGGATCTTATTTACATTATTAATTTCTTCTGCTATTCCCAATTGAAATTCACAGTTTGGCATTATTAATTTATTGCTGGACATATCTAATATAATTTTGTTTATTTTCAAAAAGTCAAATCCTAAAATCATATCATATGTGGTGTACCAAGAGTCATTTGTGATAAAAAAAGTGTTTTTGAAATATTTCTTATTAATTTTGAATCCTAATTCTATGGCATGTCTGAATGGAATTTTTGATCCGTTAATTGCATGTATAGATACACATTTAGAAAGATATTTGATTTTCATTCCTGATTCTTTGATTCTTTCAAAAAGGTTATTACTTATCAAACAGATTGTAGATCCTGAATCTATCATTGCATTTGCTTTAAAGTTATTTATTGAAATTTGCAGTAGAGGTAATTTGTTTACTTGCAGTAATGTTTCATTAGTTGCACATGAAGCTATTGTTTCTTCGATGTCACTCTGTGTCTGTGTATCTCTGTCCACATTAGCATTTTGAGTTTGTGTGTGTTTATTAACATTGCATTTTTCAGTTTGTACTGATTTATTTATTTTAGTATTTCGAATTTGAATAGATTTGTCACATTTTGTTTTAAAATTATGTTTGTTGTCTCTTACATTTTGAATCTTTTTATTTCTCTGCATGTTATGATATCTTACACCCATTTCACTGGAAGACAAACGGGACGTTGAGTTAAAGTGCTCATTTATCGCCTTCCCCTGAGAAAATCCTGTTGCTGATTGCTTTGTCTAAAAAAATGTTGTTGGTTGTTATAATTATGTGCTCCTCTCCTTGAATTTTGCTGATAATTTGAATTGGATGTAAAATTTTGCTGTTGATAATTTTGGTTTCTATCATTACTCCTTTGATAATAATTCCTCTGATTGCTATTATTCCCTCTATAGTAATTGTTTCCTCTATAATAATTGTTTCCTCTATAAAAATTGTTTCCTCTGTATGGGTGACTTCTAAAAGTATTCTGACTGCCCCTCTGTTGACTGTTTTGCTCTCTTGTCATATTTTTATAATGATGGCAATCAATGGTACTGTGATTCTGATTACACATTGAGCAAACAATGTTTTTATTTTCTGCATTACTGTTACCTTCTCCTAAATTCTCTTGTGTTTTGCTTTGATTCTGATTCATTGTTTTCAGAGCGTTAACCTCTGCTATTAGATTTTGAATTAAAAAATTTGTGGAGTCTTGCTGCTCTCTGATTTCATTTATATGTGGCATTTCTGAAGTATTTATATTATTTAATTTTTGCTCTTCCTCTAATACTTTCTCTATTGTTCTTGCAATATTTAATGCTTCTAAAAATGTGGAGGGTCCTCTTTTTTTTGTTTCTATTTTGACGTCATTTCTTAGTGCGTCCAAAAATTTTGTCATTTTAAGGTTATCTATGAATTTTGATATTTATGAATCATTTTTGTTTAGTGATTTAGTGTACTTTGCAGTGGCATTCTCAACTGCTTCAGCTATTTCGTTGATAGATTGCCTAGGTCCCTGAGATATTGCTTGAAATTCCTGCTGCAAATCTGCAAAATTTTGTGTCTTTTTGAATTTCAGAGTCAGTTTATTTTTAAATTCTTCATAATTACTAGTACTGGCTATTTCTTGATTATTGATAATAAATTGCAGTGCTTTGCCTGCTATTAAAGTTTTGATTATAATTAATTTGTTGCTGCTGTCCCATTGGGCGATTTGAGCAATCTCTTCAAACTGTTTGAAAAAAAAATCTATATCTTCCTCTGATTCTCCGTGAAATTTCTTTAAAAGTTGCAAAAGTGACATGTTTGCAAGTGTTTTGTTGCCTTGCATGGAATTTACTAATTTTTGGACTTGTTGTCTAAGTTTTTTGCCTTCACAATCATTATTATCTTTATTTTTATCATTAGCTTCCATTTTGTCACTATAAATTAGATTAAAGTTATCTATTTGGAGCTTGTCTTATTCAGATATCCCCCAAAATGCATATAAAACAGTATACACAATATAAAATGAAATTTGCAAGAATGTAAATATCCAATATCAAATATAAAATAAGTTTCTACTGTAAGATATTTTTGTACTATCATACATATAAATACACTTCTGTTCAATTCCACATAGCAAACAATTCAAATACTGCGTTTATTTGATATATTTCTATTTTCAATTTCACTATAATTATCGTTTATCATTTAAATATCAGAGTACTCTGATCTGTCCAATTTACCATAATTTTTTTTATCTAATATTTGCATTTATTATATACTTTTAAATGTGTATTTAAGTGATTTTATGATTCATCCTTTTATGCTATCACTGAGTGTTGCTTCACTCTTTCTTAACCTTTATTTATCAACTTTTTTTTTTTTTTTTTTTTATTATTATCATTATTAATTGCAACAAAAAATTATTTAACTGGTTCACACTCTTGTTGCCTTCTTCTTAAATTATTAATTTTGATCTTATTATCATTTGTTGCCTTCTTAAATTTAGTTTACGGTGCAATTTCCTTTTAAGCCAATTTTAAAATTCCAGTCTCGACTGGTCGCACGCACCAAAAATAATTCAGCAGGGTGCAAATAATTTTGGATCCAGGTTCGACTGGTCACGAGCGCCAATAATATCAGAAAACGTATAAAAAAAGGAAAAGGCCGTGAATGTTTCTGATATTAAAAAAAAATGATATAGTGGTATAGATTAATATTAAGCTCCTCATTCTCCAATGCTGAAATAAAAGTTAAATTAAAAAATTCCAAACAGAACATAGGCACAAAGAAGCGATTTAAATTGGCCAAAAATTTCATTTATTATTTGTTTATGTATATATATATATATGTAATAAAATAATCCAACAAATATAGTATACAAATGGTTGTCAAATGCATAATTTAAATCATACCAATATCATTCACTATTAATATATTGAAGCAACAATTACTATTAACATTCCTTTTTGCATTTTCAAATTTTAACATTATTTATGTTCTTTCTCGTTCTGCGGAGAATTAATTCTACATTAAGTTACATGATACAAGTTCTATTATAGTTCATTAAGGTCGTAATTTTTAAGATCAAAGTTCAAATACAGCAGTTTCTGATGTCACCAAATGACTGGGGATCATCCATGATTAATAATAATAGCTCGTCTTTGTCAAATTATCAGCCTTCAGTGGCTGTCCAGATGTTATAAAATAAGAAGAGTTTGACTTACATATATTTGAAGCAGTAGCAGGAAACATTCCCCATTTTGGTGGTCCAATGGCAGGATTTTCATAAGTAATAATAATGATGCTTTATGTTGACATGTCTATATCGATTGAGATCAATTGAAGCAAGGCAGGCACTCATCATAGGAGACAACGTATTCAATTAGTTGGGTATTGGTGATCAGTCATCCGAAGACGAAGCTTAATGAAACAGTCGTTGAAGGCGAGGCTTAATTGTTCAGTCAACATGACTATTAAATTCGAGGAGCAAATTGTATGTGTAATTCTTTAAAAATTGGACACATAGTCCGAATGCTGACTATGTCTATAGGTCTCCATGGACCAAAATTAGGAGACAACCTTCATGGTTGAAGAGCAGGGCCAGAGTCCTTTATGACAAAATCTGCTCAAAAAAAGCAAGAGGACCTCAGCGGTCCGGCCCGCAGGCCGGCCGCGTCCCAGAGAGACTTCTTTTCTTATATTCTTATTTTTTTTTTTTACACTTGCCGTCATATTCTCAGTGGCGCTGTACTATATTCGCGTATGATTGGCCACTCCTGTACATACAATACGTTGCTATTGGATGGTGGCCTTGTCCATGCTAAAAGGTGGGGTGCCATGTTGCATACCCCTTTTCGTAGAATTTTTGCCCATCTGTGAAGTTTGCTGAAGTCTTTATTTTAGAGGGTGTAACTTTAGTCAGTAAATTCTTACTGTTGACAGGAATTATAGCTTCTTCTGAAAACTGCCCATGTCTATCCTGACGGGGCGTACATACAAGTTTTATATTACCAGTGGGAAAAGGTTCTCAGCAAGAAAGGAATTTTTGACCGTTGTGGTCCTGCTATGTAAAATCTGCACGTGTTCTCTAAAAAAGGAGGGGGGGGGGGCAAGTATGCTTCCTGGGACCAAACTCCTACGTTGCAGCTGTGAGATTGTTTTTCTGCAGATGTGCAAAGAGCGTGAGAAAGTACTTTTTTTTTTTGAAAATGGCTATTTTTGCCTAGCAACTGCCTTAAACTATATTCCAAAAGGTTTCAAAGCTAAAGTAATTTTAAATAAATAAAAGTTCTAATTCCCTTTTTAATTAAAAAAAGCATTATTAAAATTAGCGTGTGTCAGACACATTTATAAAAAAAATGTCATGTTTCTCATGACAATACATATAATTAGAACATGAGCAAAATATCGCAATTTAATATTAATACGGGATGAGGTTCCCCTTTGCACGTAATACTCGTACAGCTGAAATACGTCAAAGAATACTTATATATGAATCTCGAATAACATGACTGTCAATATTGTATCACTATTTAATTAATATAGAGGCCAATTCCTTGGCAGGCGCAGAAGACAGAAATCTGCTCCCAACACTCCTTTCAAGAATACACCACACAGGCTCAATAATATTTACATCTGGAGAAACCAGGTTAGATGCCAAAGGGAGGGGGGGGGGGGGGCCCTGTTGGATGACTGGGGTGGCCAGGTCATTTGGACTTCAGGCAATCAACGTCGTATGCTTCACGTGATGATCACCAGAGAGATACACGGCTTGATGTTGGAAACACGGTGAAAATTGACTCATCAGAGAATAATACACACATTTCCTTGCTTCCGATGTCCATGTTCCGTGAGCATTGCACCACTGAATTCGGTGCTGAACATTTTGTGGTAATACGAAAGGGTTAGATATCGTAGCCTTCTCGTGAACAGTATCTTGTATGACGAACGGGTTTTCGTTGAAACGAGCTTTCTTAATCTTGTATTTAATTCTGCAGCAATCTGTGTTGCCAGTGTTTTGACGTTTTCGTTTCGCAATTCGATGGCGCATTCTTCTATCCCTGGCATCTAGCTTTGACGTTCGACCACTGCTGCTTCTGTCTGCACCTGTGTTTGACTGAGTACTGAGAGGTTATCAAGGATATCGTAGATCTCAATACTCCCATGAACTGAGCAACTCGAGTCACGAACGCGCCAAACAAGCGTGCACCAACAATCATCCCTTTTTTTGGAACTTCGTTAGATCTGACATGTGGCGTCTTAAATACGAAACAACGCATGCTTAGACGATTTAAACTATTCCGACTTATCAATCACAATATAAGCTACGTAACTGGCAGCAAAATCAGACATCTCGTTTTAACATACTTGTGTCACAACTACTTAAAATTATTTTTAAAAAAATAGCGGTGATTTTCGAATTATTTTGATATAATATATAAATAATATATAAATAATATATATATATATATATATATATATATATATATATATATATAAATAATATATATATACATACATATATATATATATATAAATAATATATATATACATATATATATATATATATAAATAATATATATATATATATATAAATGCGTGTCTCCATTAAATCTTTATTGAACACTATATCCGACAGGAGTTATTCCAGTCAAAAAACTTTTATCAATACATAATATTTTTGCAAAAGTACTAAATGTAACCCATTTTATTCCTGAAGGTTTCATGGAACTATATGACTCGCACCATATCTACATCTATGATAGACGAATGTTTGTCAGTAACACGAAGTAAACATCTCTGTAACGTATTAACTTAGTAAAGCCATTAACTTTTATGCAAATAGCGTCATTTCTTGTAACCTTAATTATTATTTTTTTAAATACTTATTTACCTTTCGTATAAAAAAAATATATCATCTTACATCCAATACACCGCTTTGGAACCTTCAAGTTACCATTACTCAAGAAAACTGTAAAAGGACTATCAACAAAATCTACCAAGATATAACCTGGTTAACCTCACCAGGTTCATCTGTGCTATCAGCCGGTCAACCTTCAATTTCCAATGACGTCAGCACCTTGAAAAAAGAGTTTCCCCCTTTTCTTCGTTTACTTCTGGAAGTTCTTTCTTCTAAACTAGTTTTCCATCCGGTGTGCCCTTGTTTTATAAATAAAAGCTTCCACCGCGCGAAACTTGGATTCACAATATTAAACTTTTTTCGAATCGTGGGTTCTTGAAATCGTCTGCGAGTTTTGTTTTCTTTTTACGGTAATTTTAAGTTTTGGCAATAGTAGGTGATTTGGGAAGTTTGCAAAGTTATTATAGAACTAATGTGTCTTGGAAAGAAGTCAAATCTGGAGTAGTATTAGAGGTTTAAGGTAAGATTTATTGACTTTAAATGTTAAATGATTGTTATTTATTTTAAATTTGTAAATATTAAAATTCATGTAGTATTATATAAAATGTAATTCCCTAAAAGCAAAATTTGATATACGAGTACTACATGGCATCTTTTGAGTGTTTGATGTGTTTTAGAAAATTAATTAACTTCTTATTTAACTTATAAATTACTTTAATGTTTCAAAATTTTGAGTTTCTTTAAGAAAATATAAGATATTTTTTTAAATATTATGCATCTTAAATAATTCTTAATATGTTTCTTTGGATTGTAGATTCTATATATTACATCATATAAATCTAATGTCAAAGTGTGATTTATCCTATTATATTCAATATATTATTTGTCTATTTTAAATGAGTTGATTGTTACTGCATTAGAAAGATTTTAGAAAAATGGAAAATACTTTTTAAAAATTGACATAAAATAGTGTTCAATATTAGACAAAATGAATTAAAAAAGACTAAAGAATAAAATATATAAAATATTATATGGTAAATTTATTTGAAACTTTCACAAACATATTAATAATATATAAAATGTATTGTAGGTAAATTTTTTAAACGCTTCTGATTTCAGGTTATCTTTCTTATGGAAATGTAGTACATTTCAAAATTTAACAAATTTAAAGTTATAGTTTGTTATTCTTTTGTAGAAAAATATTTATAGTAGATACATTGCTTTTGTCCTATACAGTTATGTTATTAGAAATTAATTTCCGTTCAGTACAGTAATATTTGAACATTTAAACATTTATTAATTTGCGTTTGTGATTTATGTATTTCTTATTTGTATAAAATCTATGAAATAGTGCAGGTTATATCTACAACTGCTGCGTTTTAGAAAACGTAAATATTTAAAGGGATTTTATATTTCCCACCCAATGCATTATATTATTTCTAATGTCTGCAGTGAGAGGAAATCAGGAAATTCTTGCATACACAAATTTTCAATACGTCTATGCCAGTGGTTGTCAGCCCAAGGATAATATTGTATTTTGTTTTTGTATTGATCACATTCTCTAGTAGCATGACAATATTGTATATCTTGGCGTTGCATTGGAAATATTGCCAATGTAATGCCAATATTGGGAATAACATAGACCGCCAATATTAGTTAGATTTTGGCATTACAAAATAACGCCGATATTGGCGTTACATTGAAAATATTTCTAATATATGGAACATATTGTCAGCCAATATTAGCTAAATATTGGGTATATATTGGCATGCCAGTAATGGCTATAAATAGACATCCAATATTATCAAAATGACCCATTATCATATTGGCCCTATAATGAGTCTGTACTGACAGCCAATGTAGGGCCAATATTAACATCCTATTAGGATTACTTTGTCAAATTTTTCTGTTAAATAAATTTATTGAAGATTTATAAAATGTTTCCACGCCTTCGAGTTAAATCAAGCCATAATCCAAGGATTCCCCAGTTTTCACTTTCAGTTAGCATCCGCATATAAATAATACTTGAGAGCAGTTGATAAATGATTAGTATATGATATGCTCTTTTATACACCCTTTTTGACGCGTTTTTATACACCACGGATTTTTGCTTTAGTTGTAAGTTCTATATTAATAAAAGTACTTACATGGGCTTTTCATATTTCTTAGGATTTCAATTTTCGAGAATTGTAAAATATATTTTAAGGACTGGATGAATATAAAAATACTTAATTGTGCAGATGATCACTCTATTGTATTGCAAGTTCATTCCAGTGGCATCTGTAAGAGGGGTGGTTTTAGGCCTCCTAATCCTCCCCAGATATCTATTCTGTTCCAGCATAACTCATGTTTAAGCATTAAACATTAATAATTATTAATCATGTCATAAGTGGAATAAAAATCGTCAAAAAAGAATGTATTATGATCAAAACTTGTTGAAATTATAATACTCTCGTCAGAAAAAACAAACTACGCCTCTTTGAATTGCATATTTGCATATCAATATAAATATTTTTATCAAACAAATTATCCTTTTGCATCGAAATTAAATTTCATTATGCATTAACAGTCCTTATTACTGAAGGTTGCGCATTAAATAAAAACCTTCTGCCCACGTCTGAATTAACTGAACTTATTCCTCAAACGTAAGTTTTCATTGAATATACAAAACGACTAATGTTAAGCGCCTAAAAACCGACTGCTGTAATATATTCCTAACACGCTTATCTCGTTCTATGACCTCCATGAGAAAAATCAATCATAATGCAGAAATCTGCATATCTCATATAAATGGGATGCTGAGAACTGCAGACGAATACAAAAGAAGGCCACTGACATTAAAAAAATCAGCAAGTGATATTTTATTTTATTTTGGCAACGTCACAGATGTAAAAAAGTTCATTGAAAACTGTCTCACATCCAAAGATTTTGTCTTGGGTATGATTTAATCTGCCCTCGCCAGGAAGTTTGGATTGTTAATTTTCTCTGTGATTTAGAATGAGGAAATGTTTTATCTTAATCTTTGCAAGTTTTTTTTTCTTTATAAGGATAAGCGGAGGTGAAAGAAATTTAAAAGGAAATAACGAACGCTGGCCTTCAACTCAGCCCTGTGATACCGGTTGTTTGGAAACAAATACTTTATTGCAGTTTCAGAACGAATATCAAAAGCTTTTTCAATTAATGTCTGATCAGTAGCAGTGATACCTTATGTTTGGTGATAAAAGGTAAACGCCCATATACAGAAAAATGTTAAAAGCATCATAAAATATATGGACTGTGAATAACCAATCAAATTTCTCATTATTTCATATTTCACATATTTACGTTCACAATCATTATTCGAGTAAAAATGAACGTATACTTCATTAGAAAGCTTTTATTTTTATTTATTATTTAAAAGTATACAAGCTAGCAACAACCCAGTTAATTCGAAAAATGTTATGCATTTAGTATATTTGTGTTATTAACTTTTATTTAAATAACTTTTAAAAGCATAACAAATTTCAAACCATTAATTTATTATTATCGATTATGCTATTATAAACAATTATAAAAAATATTAAATTTTGAATGATTTATATTGTAACAGTTTTCAGTTTATACCTTCACACAGAATAGTTTCATTGTGAATACATTCAAACACAATAGTTCCATTAGAATGCTTTCAAAGATAATAGTTCCATTGCGAAATAGTTTAATCGGGAATATCTTTAAAAAGAATAGTCTCGCCGTCATTCACCAAATACTTTAAAATTACTAAAGGGCTCCGCCTACTGCTTGTTCACGTTCACCAATCCCAAAGCTCACTTCTATAGCTGTTTCGATCCGCCTGCTACACAGACGTAATATGTCTGTTAGACCTCCTCACTTATTTGCTGACGTTCGCCAACCTCGAAAGTCGCTTCGCGAGCTCTTTCACGCCGTCAGCGTAGCGCGGGCAGTGCTCCTTGTGAGACACTTCTTTAACTAACAAAGGCACGCTCCTTATTCTTACACCTGAAGGCCTACCAGCAGGTCTAGGGCTCTTAAAATTTTCATACCTAATGCAATGAGATTGTTTTCCTTTTGGTGGAATTTTATAATAATGTAAAGAATCGAATCTTAGCAGTATTAGTAACCACGTTAATATTTTATTCGAAATTTAATTGATTGTATAAAGAACGCGGTTCAAAATATTAGCAAATTAAATTATTTCAATTCAACAGACAGTTAGCATGCTAAAAGTGTTAATCGTGATCAAGAAAATTAGTTTACGTAATTACTGCGCTTATTTGTTTATACTATAATCAACAACAAAATATATAATAGTTAACTGATATAATACATTCTAATCTCAATTGTTTATGACAATAATAGTTGCGAAACCCTATGCTTATAAGAATCACCAATAATGCATATGATTGTTTTCGGCCATCTTTATGACGTTTCTGCCAGCAAACCAATCACATTTAAGTTGGAAACTGACTCGTCCCAATCAATATTTACCCATACTCGGAATGAAAAGCTTTATTAATTAATGTTTAATTCACAAAGGCTTAAATTAAAATTCTACGCCCGGCTTTCTATTGCCAACGGCCGTACCGTGATGAAAACACCGGTTCTCGTTAGATCACCGAAGTCAAGCAGCATCGGGCGCGGTTAGTACTTGGGTGGGTGACCACCTGGGAACACCTGGAAACACTGTTGGCACATTTCGGGCGCGGTAGCCCGGTGGTTTGCGCGCTGTATTTTCACGCTGCCACAACTGCGGCCGTGTTCATGATCGTGTTCATGCCGTGTTCATACGATCACGTTAAACATGTGGGTCCGTAAGTCCTTCCAAGGGTTGGTAGTAGGGGAAGGAGGGTACGGTCCCTGTGGATGCCTCCCCCACTGTGTTTCGGTCTAAATTGGGTGGCACTTCCCGGCCGTCCAAACGGTTACCTTACACCTTTCTGGTAGGTCGGACGGTCTGGGTCTCAACAACAACAACAACGCCCGGCTTCCTGGGATTCATATTAGTCTGTATGTAAAATTTCGAAACTGTACGTTTTATAGTCTGTTTATAATGCACTGCCGAAAAATTGCAGGATATTTTTCTTATATACAAAGAAACTCCAGAATACGTCCGAGACGGAGCCGATTTGGATATACTTTATGTTCAGCTTTTTGACCGTTCAGAGTATAAGATAGAAAATAACGTGCTCAACGTAATAGATTTTATTTCACTTTATGTTTAGAATAAATTTCAATAAAATACACTGAAGAAGTGTAAGTGTATTTTTTATGTTATATAAATTACAATTTTGTAAGTGTATTTTTAATGTTATATAAATTTTGTAAGCGTAATTTTTATGTTTTATAAATAAAGTTTATTTATTAGATTCGATACAGTCGGTCCACAGAATCCGACGCCGGTTAAATGGAAAATTCAGCGTCGGTTACCATGGCCCTACGCCGGCCGAACGGAAAGTTCGGTTTCGGTCCCCAGGGACTGACATGCATTGTCTCGAATGTGTTAAGTTTATGTTGTTGGGGAAATTTTTGTTCAGTGCACAATATGTCTGAAAATCAAATCACATTCCAAATTACTACATTGATATTATGGTTCCCAAACTTTTCACAGTGTATTTCACCTATAAAAGGTGTTCAGTAGCGTGTAGTGAATCTAAAACCAAGTCATTTCACACACCTTAGCTACGTGCTAATTGCAAATTTAACAGGAAAAATCAATCATGCATAAACATTGAGTATGAAACACTTTCCAACTGAAATGTAATTTTATTTAAACATCCTTAAAATGTAGTACATTCAGCGGTGATATTTTTAAAGTTATCAAAGCAATACAATTTAGTACTTGAAAACTTAAAACTTCATCGAAATATAAGTCGTCTGTTTCTCTATGTAAAATCAATGAATATTGCATTCATATCTCATATTCCAGATTCCAGGGCTAAATAATTTTGTGTGAAAAATAATTCAGAAATTCTTATACAACTCACCTAACAATCATTTGAATTTGTTTACATTCTGCATACGTTAAAATTAGGCTTCGTTCTAGAAATGATCAAAGTTTAGTGATCATTTAAAATAAAAAAATGTTGCAATAGCGTAAGTCCAGAATTTAGATGCACAGATAATACGCAAAAATAAAGCGGTTTTAGGACGGATGCAACACTAAATATAAATTTAAAAGACCCTTTAAATATCCCAATCTTTACACACGTAAAAATATGGATGCCGTATTTTACTCTGCAATGAGTCACGTGATCTCTTCATATATCATGGGTGTAATTATTATTTCAATTTTTATTTTAAAAACTACCTAACATATTTTGCAAACAAAAAATTTCCACATTTTATGTGATAATTTGAATATTTCCTAAAATTTCGGAAGCGATTTCTAAATCTTTACTTTGCTTGAAAAATGTTTGAAAAATTAGGTCCCTTAGGATTCAATGTATTTCATTTTTCAACCCGGGTTCAATTCGAAACTAATTCGTTTATGTTATTCATTTTTATTCCGATATGTCCCACAGACCGTCTCAACAACATGCTTAAAATTTATTTTGATAAAGTCACTTTACGGCAGTTATCGTGCGAAAGGACAGACAGACAGAATGACCAAAGTCATAATCACCTTTCAACTATGTTGGAAAGTGTTAAAAATCTTTAAACTTGTTAAATACATAATTGTTTACTTGTCTGAAGAGTTTGGGTTAGATAAGATAACCCGGTTTTGCATCCAGGAAATGACCACTGGTGGCTATCCAACTTTTAAAAAATTCAAAATAAGTGGCAATCTTTATGATTGAGTTTTTCAACAAACCACCAGAGGGTTTGCAAACTCACCGGATGTAAACTACTGTGAAAAGGGGGCTGCAAATCACCGGAACTACTGCAGAAGGTTAAGCACATGGTAGATCAATTTAATCACTCTCAACATCTCCCTTGAGGGAAAAATATCTTGTTAATTTCATTCCACTGATCTCATTGTGTTCTAGAATCAGACTTCGAGACCGTCTCCTTCACTTTCACCAGTAAAACCATTAACCGACTTTTTGTCTTTGCGGTCTGGCAACACGTGCGGGAGATCACGTTTCTCGATTAGTATTCTACGGACGTTTTTCAAAGCAAAACCAAGCTCAACTGCTGAACAAGAGAGTCAAATGTGCGGAAATCAAAGGTGTTGTTACCTGATGTCACCTTCGTAGATTTCTGTAAGTACAAATTAACTTAAACTTGTACTGAAATAATTATTGAATTTTCTGTCCTGTTATATGAAATTTCATAACTATCTTCATATACTATATGTGCAGCTTGTTAATAATTAAAATTTAGTGTAGGGACATTTAGAGCTTATTTATAACTCTTGATCATCCCAATAAAATCCCAGCTCCTTGCTCAAAGGACTGCGGAGATACGATAAGCATGCCTTCCGTCATACGCCCTCCCCCGTCTTATGTCATTATCGATAGGTTTCGGAAATATTCTTAATTAATATTTACCAATTATATATGAGGAACATATCTGTAAAAATCAGATTACCAGCTGGATGGGCTGGAGAATTATCGTGATCACGACGCTTGCACATTTCCCCTTTCAGAGCAATTTTTGACCATTAGAAAGTAGGCAAATGCTCGAAGTTCTGGAAGCCTATCTTCCGTACAGAATATGCATTTTTTACTATAAAAGTTTCATAGGGGTATTGCAATTTATTTTTGCCTAGGTGTCCCAGTAAGTGTTACCCCCCTCCCCCCTGCAACATCTTCTCATTCCTTTAGAGGTGCAAAAATATCCTTTCTTGGTGTTTACTTATGACCTATGAGGAATATCTGTGTACAATTTAAGATTCATAGCCCGAACTGTTTGGGGAAAATCTATGGTGAATTTCCTTCCATAGTAAAACATGTTTGGGTATTTATTTGTGTCTTTATCTCTGTCTGTGGGTGTCACCTGTAGATGAAAATTTAAGTTTCGGACAAAGGTTTTGCGATTTCAAACATTTATATTTATTTGCGTCGCGAGAATGTATTTAGTTTAAAACAGGTGATGATGTGAAAATTAAGTATATATATATATATATATATATATATATATATATATATACTGTCTTTCCTTAAACTAACGCTATAATTGATTGATTCACATGGATCTTGAATTTCTATAGCACGAATTGATTAAACCATGATGACGTTCTTTTCCATAAATTTACTTTTTATTACTTAAAAAGTAATTAGATTTGATTACAACAGTTTCTTAGAACTTAATATTCAGCTGCAATTTCTTCCTTCAGATCGTAGTTCCCATAGTGTTGAATGACCTTGAAACTCAATGTTGCACTTTAAATAAGTGTTACGTGAAAAAAAGAAAAAAAAACTCAATCGGAAATTTACTAGATGCACAAGGAAGTCAAAATTTCCCTTTACATTTGTGGGGACCGGCTCTTGCATGATTCTCTTCTGCAAAGCACATTTCCAGTGTTATGCTCGAAGTCGAAGATATCTTTTGGTCCATTGGTTATAACATCAATCTACGACAATTTAATCCCCGGATTAAAACTTAATCGAATGTCAGCTGTTTCCCCTCAGTGGTGATGAACGCTAAACGACACACACAACCTTCTTCTTTATTGATAAAGATCACCAATGCCTTTCACAAGATAGCAGCACCAAAAAAAAAATAATCATCTTTGCCTCTGATGGCGTGCGCTGAAAGTTAGCGAGTTTCACGGGGTTGATGTGCACATTAACTTCCAAGAGAAGGAGTGTGTGTCGGCCCGCTATTGTGTCATTCTCTGCTACGAAGCACTTTCAAAACTGTAAGCTCGAACCCGAAGATATATTTTGGTCTAATAGTTATAGCATCAGTCTACAACACGCTATAACCTGGCTTCAAACCTGACTAGAAGTCAGCCGGTCCCCTCGCATTCTTCAATTTTATCCTATGATTAGTATTCAATCGTGTCAACGACAGGGAAACCTAAACTCTTAAAAAAATAATTAGCTGCAACTTCTTTAGACAAGTTTTATTTTGTTAAAAATGTATGGTGCTTAGAGTCGAAAATAGTTGCCTCAATAGAAAATCTGCCTTGTTATCAAATTTCAGCATCCTATGCCCCCCCCCCCCACACACACACCCATGGGGGGCTTCGGGGTAATTTGAGAGACTTTACTCCTTCCTTCCGCCATTTTATTAACTCCGTGGGAAAAGTCGAAAATCGGCTCTGTTAGGTTCTATCCAGTGGTCGACATTGCGAGTGTACAAAGATTCGGTCTTCTAAACCACCAGGAGCGCTGGTCTGGAAGAGCTTTATAAAGAACACAATATCCGCTCCGGAAGGGACATCAAAAATACGACTACGTTAGGTTTTGACCGATGGTCGATACTGTAAGTGTGCATAGATACATCCTTCTAGGTCACCCGTGGGGTTTCTAGAGTGTCGGGAAAGACTTTCCGATTCCAGTTTTCCAATCTCTCCACCCCTGGGTGGGTGTTTTTAAAGTCGAGCTCCGTTAGGTTCTGTACTTTAGTTGATACTCTAAGTGTGTAGAAATTCAGCCATTTATGAAATCAAGAAGGGGGTTTCTGGACTATCTGGGAGGACAAAAATTCTTTGTTGAACCATTATATATGTAATGATTCTTCAGATCGAAAAATTGCAAGAATTACCTTTTAAGACATCTATACAGGGTGTCCCAAAAGATTGAAACTCGCTTTAATTTTTTACATGTCGGAGATAAGTGGGCAATGTAAATTGCAAAAATGTTGAAAGTAAGGTAGGGAATAAGACTGCGTTAATGAAATAGTCCTTCCATTCATTTTCAAAAAGTTACACTTTTTGAATTGTTTTACGACCCCCTTAGACAAATTTGGTCAAACAGAAAATTTTTAATTTTAATGCAACAAGATCATAAAAAAAACCCGCATATCTGTATCGCTAAAATTGAGCGAGTTATATTTAATTTAAAATTGAACATTGCGAATGGGAACCATATATCAAATTAGAAATGTAAATTTGTGACACATCACAAAATGAATAAAACTGGATTATAATACATAGGGTGCCCAACCGCATAGTAAGTACCACTGTTTTATATGATCTCTGTCTGTAGAAAGCCCAGACCACACGACCAACCCGAGGGTTTATGGTAGCAGTTTGTGGCCGAATCTCTGTCTGTGTAATGCTTTATTTAAATGCATTTGTGATAAAAAAAAAATTGACACATATTAACGTATTTTTGATTTAAACAATTTCCATCGTCAATTTGTTTATGTTTATATTTTCACTGCTGAAACAGCCTTTCACATGGTACGGAAAAGTGGCATAAGTCAGATTTTTCCTTTTATCACAATTCCGTTGATTTTAAAGATACAGATATGCGGTTTTTTAATGATCTTGCATTAAAAATAAAAATTTTATGATTGACGCAAATTATCTAAGGGGGGGGGGGAGGGGGTCGTACAAAACTTTAAAAAGTGTAACTTTTTGATAATGAATGGAAGGACTATTTCATTGACGTAGTCTTATTTCCTACCTTACTTTCAACATTTTTGCAATTTACATTGCCCACTTATCTGCAACAGGTAAATAATTAAAGAGCGTTTCAATTTTTTTGGAACACCCTGTATATTAATTGTCTAACGATCTGTCTTTGACAGGCCTACCAGATGTCCTCAGATGACCTAGGAGACTGAATTTTTGCACATTTATATTATTGATCACGTGATAGAATCTAACGTAGCCAGTTGTTTTATTTCCCCTCCATAGGTGAAGAAAATATTTTAATTTTTTTTAAACGCATTTTTAGACTCTCTAGAAGCAATCCTGGTGATCCAGAAAGCATGTATATTTAAACAATCGACCACGTAACAGAACCTAACGGAGCCATATTTTTTATCCCCCGGGCAAAACGGATAAAACGGATTTTTTATACTTTCCAGATATTCCAGAGCAGTGTTTCTCAACATTTGCAGGACCGCGACCCGGTAAATTATTTTTTATAAGACGAGAGCCAAGTCGAAATTTTGCATAAGGGTTCTTCTTCTCCAGATGAAATTTGCATACGTGGTTTTCTACTTCAACCAGAAAAATACAACCAGAATGACGTTTTAAAATTTACGGAGCGGTCGCTTCCCAACGAGTAAGGGCCTTGTGACACATTTACGTTTCATTTCCGACGCGGTAAACTATAACGAAAAATGCTTGGTGTGGTATTGAAGACCCAGACTGTCCAACTCGTCCGAGGACGTGAGCAGCTATTTGAGCGGCCGGGCTTGGTTTGGTGTGTACTACCACTTCGTAAAGTTTGGCCCATCTTTTTTGAGTCACCCTATATATAGAACTTAGATAATGACCGAGTGAATGAGGGGGGAGGGGTGGCATATCAAAACTCTCGAAAACCTCTACTATAGCCAGAATCTTGGTTTCAGTATCGTCATTCAATCCATTTCAGATCAACGAAGTTAATTTCGAAGATTCAAATTAGAGGGGGGTGGGGGGTGGAAATACAAAGGAACTTTCAAATATCTTACACCACTTTGACTCCGAAAAACATAAATACACAATTTGGCATCCTTTCGTAGCCAAGAATTAAAACTGCATATCAACAACTTTGGTTAAATCGGCAGATGTCACTTCTTAATGACTACTAATCATTGAGAACTCGCAAAGCAAGGACAAAATGGCTGTTTTTTTTTAACACTTTACAACATAATTGAATGTGTTTATGACTTTGTTCATTCTGTCTGTCTGTCTGTCAGCACGATAACTGCCGTAAAAATAGCTTTATCAAAATGAAATTTTAGTATGTTTTTCAGACGGTCTGTGGGATCTATGGGAATATAAAAAATAATGTCATCCAATTAGTTTTATTTTAAACCCGGGTTGAAAAAATGAAATACATTGAACCCTATGGGATCTAATGTTTCAAACATTTTTTAAGCGAATTTAAAATTCACAAATTGCTTCGAAAATTTTAGGAAATATTCAAATTATCCCATAAAATATATAAAAAAAATTCAGTAAAATATGTTAGGTAGTTTTCTAAATAAAAATTATTTAATACAGGGAGAAAAACAAATTAAATTAAATTCTGACTCTCGTTATATCCTCCAGAAAGAAAAAATAGATATATTATATAATAAATATCTTTTCAAGAGTTTAATTATTTTATATATGAGAAAGGTTTCATATTTTAAAATAAATATAGTAGATAACAATTTTTCAAATTTTTAAATAAAATAAATTATTATAGTATTGTGATGAATGAAACGATTGGATAAATGTTTATGAATGAAATGCTGCTTTTATATAGAGGCGATTTATATTTCGATGACGTCATTTGAATAAAGTTCATTTGTTTTCGATGAAGTTTTCAAATATAATAAATTTTTGTAGTGTTATCATAATTTTAAAAATAATATCGAGGAATGTATCGCATTTTAGAGATGTTTAAACCAGGCAATTTATATTTCAATACCGTCATTTGAATGAAGTTCATTTTCTTCGATGATGTTTTCAAATATAATAAATTAATGTAGTATTGTGATAATAATAAAAGTATTACCGATGAATGTATCGCATTTTAAAGATGTTTGTATAAAATTGCATTGAAGTTGGAAAGAGTTTCATAATCAATGTTTTCTGCATGATTGTTCTTTCTTGTTTATCATGCTGTAAAATGCAGGTTACACAATCTCTTCAAGTCTCTATGCTTTTTCAGGTGTTTGAGCAAAGCCTTCCGGGCCAGGGATTTCATCGTGAGTATGGTGTTCACCGGCAAAACCAGCGACGGTCTTTATCCTTTCGAGGCGTTCTATGTTCCGGAAAGGTATGCCAAGAAAGCGGAGGATGAACTGAAGGAGACGACTGAAAGCAGAGAGAAGGGAATAGTGAAGCTTCGAGAACTAGCTCTCAGTAAGTTCATTTGCGCGCGTCCTACAATCTTGAAAATGTAGAGCGTCCTGCCGGGCTTCTAGGCAATTTCTTAAGAACCACTAAAACTTTATAAGGGCATACAAACGATTCGTCATCAATAACGCTTTTACACTAATTTAAATATACTTTGATTTTAGAGCAAATATATATCATATATGATTTTTTAAAATTTAAATATTAATTTCATTATTGGGTGTAGTTACAGGCTAAGATTATATCAAGTCTTTCTCAACATGATAACCAGATTTCAAATGCTTACTTTATATGGAACAGGGAACGAGGGGTATTTAATACCTGTTTAGTACCTGTTTTATTTATAAAGGATTTATTCTCAAGCCAAACGTTGGGCCTATTTTTATTTTATTTTATTTTTACTTTTACATATGCTCTCCATACAAATTCCAATAAAGGATAAGTCCCAAATAAATAAATATGCTGGTATTTAAATATCTTACTATTATATATATATATATATATTAGAAGTGTGTTTACGGTGTTGTAGAGAGGTCAAGGGGGACTGTGACCCCTTTTCCTGGTTTAAGTACGCTTTTAATCCCAGGAAACACTCCCAGAATCCACTACACGACCAAAACAACAATCAACGGTATGCCAGGGGAAAAAAACGGAATCCCGAAATGAAGATCTTAAAGTCACAAGAACATATAAAAGCATATAAAATGAAATGAAACAAGTATGAATAAAAATATATTCTAAACATGTATAAAGATTTGAAAAGGATGTTCGTAGATGCGCTAAGTCGTTAGAAGTCCATAGAAGAAACCCATGATAAATTCCAGATGTAGAGATAGATACGCTCATGGTTACAGAGTATTTAATTCCAAAAGGGTAGAGTTGAGTTGCAGTAAATCATCAAAATTAGCATATTTCTTTACGGTACTTTTTACAATATGCCATATAATAATGTCTTATGAAACGAGGTGGACTTCTAATGACGTAGCGTATCTACGAACATCCCTTTTAAATCTTTATACATGTTTAGAATATATTTTTATTCATACTTGTTTCATTTCATTTTATATGCTTTTATATGTTCTTGTGACTTTAAGATCTTCATTTCAGGATTCCGTTTTTTTCCCTGGCATACTGTTGATTGTTGTTTCGGGCGTGTAGTGGTTTCTGAGAGTGTTTCTTGGGATTAAAGGCATGCTTAAACCAGGAAAAGGGGTCACAATCCCCCTTGACCTCTCTACAACCCCGTAAACACACAACTTCTAATTGTATTAATCCATTTTCAATCTCATTTTTTCTTATTGTACTTTGAGGCTTAGATAGAGCAGCAAATGCGCCTTACTATTCCTTGGATTTTATATTTTATATTTCATTTTGATTGTACTTGAGGAATATATATATATATATATATATATATATATATATATATATATTGAAATTACAATACAATTATTCTCAAACTTTCAGTTTCCTACCAATTAAAACTTTCATGTAAAGTCAGAAAATGAAAATTAAATATTGTTTATGCTAATTTTTTAAAATTAAAATTAACTAATGAGCATTTTAAACATTTATTTTATGATTTGCTTCTTCCTCGTACAAATGTTTTAAATTTCCATCTACACCATTCACCTCATCCACCTACTAAAATGCTTACTGTGTAATTTATTTTAAACACCCAATTCTTAATTATCTTAACTTTAATAATTTATTTGCAAAACATCAGCACTTGTTACCAGTAAGTGATATCAAAATACAAAAATCTTTCAAATATAATTTACCAATTGGTAGAACTATTTGTAATTACAATGAAGTTTCCAGGTCATTAAACTCCGATCATCTTATATCCTATGTATGCAGCGATAAGAATCTTACTTCTTATCAACTCCTCTCATGCACACATTATTAATGGCGATCTTAGCATAGTTCAGGATGATATACTTATTGATATTATGAATAAAGGGTCTAAATTTTGCATTCCATTCTTCCATCACCCCAAACTTCGTCAGTCTTTATCTTTTGATTTTGATTAAATTCATATACCAACAATCTAGTCACATTCCATTCCTTTTGAAACAATCCATCTATAGAAGTATACTACCCCACATCTTAAAAATGTTATTATAAACATCAAATTTACGAAGCCTAATTACCCTTATAAACAACTCCTATCTGCTATTAACTAACTACAACAACGTTTTGTCATAACTTATGTAGATAAAGCATCGAATAATTATGCCATTATTTGTAAAAAATATTATGTTTCTCTTACAGAATTACTTAAAAAATAATCATATTTTTAAACCCATTAATAAGCAGTCAATCAAAACTAAAATACTGAAACTATATACACAATTAAATATTAATTATAAATTTTATAAATTTCCTTATGTTACTTTGGTTCCAAAATTCCACAAATCACCTCTGAGTTTTGTCACTGTGGACATAATATCTTTACCGCTACTGCTAGTAAGTACTTGCTAAACTGTTTATATAGAATTAATGAATCTCTTAAATTTAAGAATTCGGGGTATTTCATTTTGAACAATAGTTTTGATTTAGTTAATCACCTTAGCAAGCTTCCACATATTCTTGGTTTCCGTACCTTTGATTTTAAAGACCTATTTAATAATATTGATATTAAGGATTTGTATAAAGTTATTATCTCTCTTTATCATGATTATCTCTCTTCCAATAATGTTCCATTTAAGATCAAAAACTTTCCTATGCTATTGCACTTTGTGTTATACAACAATTATATTATCCAAGGTGATAACATTTATTTACAAACATCTGGTGTACCACAAGGTGGCTGTAGTAGTAGTATTCTAGCTAACTTATATCTTTATTATTATAAATGCCATTTTTCCTCTAATTCATATATTATATATCGATATGTTGACGATTTAAATTGTATTATCACTGGTGATTCCTATCAAATTAATATTGATTTTTACCCCTCTAACCTAGAATTAATCCCTAATGAGCCTAGTGTTAGTCAAACTGTAAATTATTTAGACTAAAATTTAGATACCCTCAATAATCATGTCTATATGATAAAAAGGAACCAATCTATATGATGAAAAGGATTCTTATAACTTAATTATCGTTAAGCTGCCATCATGTCGATCTTGTAATTCTATTCAATTGTTTAGAAACATCATTTTAAACTAGCTATTTCGAATACATCGACTTTCTGATCCTCAATTTCACTATCTTCACATCAATAATCTTCAACGCATTTATCAAAATTACCACTATCCGGAAGTATTTGCAAATAATATTATTAATAATTTCTAATAAACCACGTAGTAATTTTACAAATGCATTATTTATCCTTGATTGGATAACTCACATTTGTAAGTTTCACTCATTCTTATTACCTGTCTTTCCACTAGACCTGAGTCTGATACTGATTACTATTTTTGAAAGACTTCTTTTCACTTGTCCTGAGTCCTATACTGAATACTATTTTTTAAAGTCCACATTCAAAAACATTTTTCGTTCACGTTCAATAGAATATACATTCCGGTATCCACTCGCATTAATGAAGGGAGGTAAAATGTTCTGTCTTATGTTCCCCTGCGAACATTTCGACTCCACGTGGAGACTGTACCTGTAAGTTTATATTTCTGTTTTTATATCTCTGTTTTTTAATTATGGTTTATTATTTCTCCTTCCACTAGCCAGTAATGGTTCCAATGGTGTCTATAGTCAAATACTATCGCCATTGTCAGAAACTGGCTATTCTATCGGTTTTAATTCGAATTGTATGGCTGTCCTGACGAGAATGCAATTTGCAATTTCGAACTAACCGCCATTTTTTATGCAGTTTCAATTGATTGTTCTGCATGTCTTGATCTTTGTTCTTGTGCTTTGTTATTATTGCCTTTTCTCATATTTGCCGTGTTTGCTTTTTTATTTTATATATATTTATATACATATACCTGTTTAATTACGATTTATGTATACTAATATTTCCCTCATTCCCATTCCATTATAGTGATAAGTTACCTACCATTTTTATCCTCAGTCTTGGTCTATAGTTACTTATTTGTAACAGATATGCTAATGATGGATTTTTGTACTTACCGTAGTTTATGAATAGTTTTCGATAAAAAAAAAGCTTAAGGAGGTGACAGGAATCTCACTCAAAAGACGCGACGCAACACTTCCAAGAAGATTAAGATATATAACCCAAAATGGAAATATAAAACGAAAGGAAGGTACCTCAAGATTGGTCGTGGGGGGGTTGTGACTCTCACTCCCCGGTCTCTTTCTGAGTATATAATTGTGTGAAATTGATTTCCTTCTTTTACATTTGTGATTCAGGGTATTTTTCTACTGTTAATACTAACGTATTTTCTTATGTGGAATGGAACCGGTCTCCGGGAGTGTTGTCGCGACACAAAACTAGCTTAACCGGGAAGTGGGGGTCATACACCGCACGACCAATCTTGTGGTACCTTCGTTTCTTTTTTATATTTCCATTTTGGGCTATATATATACCTGTATAATATTTATATAATATATATATATATATATATATATATTAAAATAGCAAATACTAAAGTGCAGGAGTGTGAATCAGTAACCACAGTATCAAACCGCGAGCAATATAAAAGCGTGTAGTGAAGAGTAAAAAGCAACGAGGAAGGGCCGGAAAAGTAGAGCACGGAGAGGCCAGCACAAGGAAAATATATTAAAGAATAGTATATCTGCCAGAAACGTCTTCAGGGGCACATTCTAAACAGACATACTAAAATCCGTTGTTTCTATGATTGCATAAAAACACGTGGTTAAAATATTATGCAATCTGTGCCCAACAACGGAATAACGAGAATAACAGAAAAAAACCAAATAGGATAAAATTCAATTATAAAACATAAAATACCACATAAACATGAAATATAAAATACCACATAGACATGAGCATGAAAAATATAGCGCACAAATATACGAACTTGCAGAAAAGAGCAACTCACATGTCGAAAGGTCGCCTCCGAGAATAATCTTCAAATGAGTCTACCACATGCTACAGACTGAACGCTTACCTCGCTTAATATCACGTGGGAATGATCCAGACCAGAGGAAGTGGAAGTAGCAGTACATACTTTCGGAGAGATAAATCCAAGAGTTTAGAAACTGACCGAGATGTGACCACGATTATCGGAAACTTTGAAAGAATGGATAACACTGTTTTTTGGAGCCGTAGCCTGTTTTTTGTTTTATTTGCTTTTTAGATATCCGCCTTAACGGTTTTATGAGTGTTTTAAACTTTTTTCTTTACCCGCCGAGGCGGTATTTTTTAAAAAAATGTTACGTTTTTAGTGTATCGAAATTACTGTTTTTTAATATTTTGACTTTTTTATTTTTGCCCGCCGGGGCAGTGTTTATTTTATGGTGTTTCCACGACTTTAGAATACTGTACTTATGCTGCGATCTACAAAGAAGGTGGGAAAATTGTACATATAGCAAAGATTTTTGAGACGATTAATGTGTGATAGTGTACACTTATTACTATCCAGGCGTTTAATGCCGAGCAAATAGCCAGTGATTAGATTTCTAAAAACTTGGTTG
This sequence comes from Amaurobius ferox, assembly GCA_951213105.1. Classification (NCBI taxonomy): domain Eukaryota; kingdom Metazoa; phylum Arthropoda; class Arachnida; order Araneae; family Amaurobiidae; genus Amaurobius; species Amaurobius ferox. The sequence goes on from OX578151.1 coordinate 59,041,281, forward strand.
CTAAGGCAAAAAGAAAAATGAGGGAAGAATTTTACATTAAATTTAAATTGATGTCTCTTATCATAAATAGTAGTATTGAAATAGTTACAATGTATATCAATGGTGATGTCAAGATAATTTACAGATTTGGAAAGGTGGGATTCATTCGGTGTTTATTCAAGATTGGATGGATATATATTAAGTGTGGGTAAAGAATCGTGTGCAGTATGAAAACAAAGAAAAACATCATCAATGTATCGAAAAATAGAAATGTTACGAGTGAACAGAGTGGATTTTCTTTCGTAGAAGTAAAGATAAATATTGGCGAGCATGGAGCTACTAGTGGATCCTTGCGGTACTCCAATCGTTTGGAGGTATACAGCATTACCATGTACAAGATAGTTGTGAAAAAGAACAAAATGCAATAAATTATTAAAGGTAGACGAGTCATATTTAGTAAGGGTATTTAATTTGAATTGATCGAAGAGTTGTTTAATGACAGAGAATAAATCTTTGACGTCGATGTTATTAAAAAGATCTTTAAAATCTAATGTTTGGAATGAGTCAATGGCAGAAAAGGATTTCAGTTTTTGAATAAGTTCATAGCTATTTCGGATAATGCAATGTGGCTCTTGGGAAATAGCATGAAATAGAATGTTTAAGACTTTGAGAAGTTTTTTATTAGCTTTTGATGCGTAAGAGTTGTGTCCACTGGTAACTGTTCTAAATTTTACTGGGTCCTTGTGAAATTTTGGTATGATTACTAAATATGGAATGTTTAAATTTTGATGAGTATCAAAAAATTGTTTGTACTTGGAAATAAGTTTGCGTTTTAAATCATGTATGGTTGTTTTTTGCAATTTGAAGGTATTAATTTGATTTAAACTGGATAATAATGTTTTAATGTAGAAAAATTTGCAGAAAATAGCATAGTTTGATGAAGCTTATATATATATATAGTTTGATGAAGCTTATTATATATATATATATATATATATATATATATATATATAATATATATATATATATATATATAATATATAATATATATATATATATATATATATATATATATATATATATATATATATATATATATATATATATATATATATATATATATATATATATATATATATATAATAGAGAGAGAGAGAGTTGAGAATTTACTTTCCCTACATGATAAACGGTGTTCCTAGGCAATTATTTAATCACAAAACTAACTTTTTAAGTACATTTAAACGATTCGTCGTCGATAACTTATGTACACTAATTTAAATAAACTTGATTTTAAGGCAAAAATAAATAACATATTTGGCAATTTACTTTCCCTACATATAAACAGTGTTTCTGGGAAAGCCTTTAAGAACCTCAAGAAATTTGCAAAGAAATGTATATGATTGTACAGTTTAGGTCTATCTATATAAAAGCCACTATTCCGGATCGAATAAAAGTGATTTCAACGTTCCTAGAGGAGAATTAGAGAATTTAAAAAGTTAAGGTAATGAACTCGGCAACAAAGCGAAAAAAATATCAGTTACAAATTCATAGAGCGTAGTCTAATTACTAAGAATCGACGAAAAAATTGTTACAAAAGGTATTTGTTTAACACAGATGGAATTGAATTCTGAGGAGTGGGTTCATTTTGTTGCCCTGTAGCTATTTTTCATGTGAGGACTGATTTTATGAAAACATAGAGATTAAGATAGATCTTTGGCAGTGAGTGTTACCGTATTTCAGATTTAGCCACAATGGGCGAGAATGATGAAGCATACCGTAATTCGACTTCTAACTGCAGAAAGGAATGGCCCGATTTAAAATAGATCATTTTATCGTTTTTTTTTATCCAATGACCAGGTATTGTTGATATATTATCATTCAACTATACTTGGATTAGGGGTGTGATAGGTTTATGGGGTAGAGGAAAAATATTTTTATTCTTAAATAATACATTTTGAACTTAACCGTTTAGGACTTTAGTTACAAAAACCCAGCCGATTTTAGACGTTTATAATAATCTAAAATTATGCTTCATCTACAGCAATCAAAGTTGAAGGACTGGTTTTACTCTGCTTGGCGATCATCAAAACTAAATAATCGTTACTGTAGTGTCAGCAAGAAAACTTATTATGTGCTTTATTTTTGCAAAAATCGGTGATAACAAAATAACATTGTATTTAACACTCAGCAAAGTTCAGTTCTTGAAAAGCAGATAAAATTTCAATGTAGCCGCAGAGATAAGTTTATTTTCATCAGGGCTAGGTTTCATTCTTTATTACTGCGGTAGCGGTTATTTAATGCTAATGAGGATTAAGAAACACAAAACCAATTTGTGCATGTAGATTGCTGCAGCAAAAGGATGATTCCAAATTGGTGCAATTTCTTTTATCTTTGGAAAATAAATTAATATTTTGTTCTGCCGAGGACCAAAATAAAAATATGTAAGATTTGTCTTCTTATAACTTTATATCAACTCTTGGTTTATCCAAGCAAATATTACCATTTTTATAAATCTTTGCCATCATATGTTAACAGACTAACATCGCTATTTCTAGATGAGACGGACCTATCGTGCCGCACCTCAGACGAATTCCTCGTCCAATTCCTAAGAGCTCGTAAATACAACATTCCTAAATCATTCAGCCTGCTGAAAAAGTATATGAACTTCAAAAGAAAGAACGCCGCCATCTTCACCGGCATGAACTACGACAAACTTTCAAACCTCATCACCACCAGGACCATCCGTTTCCTACCCTACAGATGTCCGGATGGCTGCGCTGTGATAGCTTTTCATTTGGGTGAGATTTCTAATTCTTATTTCTAATTCTTATTTCAAACTTTTTTTATTCTTTTCCGACTTACGATTCAGTGAATACGGCTCAACTATTGACAAAAAAATGTCCATCACCTCCAGGCGACCTTGAATGGTTTACGTCAACTGGAGGATGGAGGACCAAAGGGGTTGTATCCTCAGTCAGGCGAGACCGCGACCAGGAGAACAAAGTCAGCGAACCCTTTCCCCGGACGGGAGTCGGAAGATGGTCCCAAGGAGACTGGAATGCAGTCGCCTACGCATATGAGGCTGTGGTCCCAATGGCCAAATCCCTTCCCGCAACCTGTAATGAACCTGCTTCAGGGGTACAATCAGCAGATTTGTGTACCTCCAGGAAAGTAGGACCAGAGCTATAAGGTGCTATATGATCTGTACACTACCCTCTAGGAGTGGACCTCCCTGGTAGGAAGCCAAACATGCACAGATCGGACTGTTAGTTCATCAGCTTCAGTTATTTTTTTAAAGAAAATAATTTAAACATAGACTATGTTCAGAAACGCATAGTTTTGCGGACTGAAGACTCGGCCGGAAGACCAGGCCATTTATAACAGTTTGACAGCAGTGCCGGCAGAACTACGGTAATTGCCCCAGTCCAACAGTCTATTTCCATCACACGCACATCAGTTCGGACTTTTAAGCTTGGATTATTCAGGCCTATCGGAAGGTCAAACTTTACGTGTTTTCAAACGTTTAAAATTAGTTTTTAGAATGGCATTCTAGAAACAGTGTTTTCTTAGCGTATGGGCATATTTGCCTCTTCCCTATCGAAAAAACCGTCCCCCCGTCCTGTTTTATTTCATTCACGGTTAGTAATCAACAATGGAATGTGTGTTTAAAGTTTTTATCCTTAAAACGCTATTTAAAATGGGTGTAGAAGATAAATTAATTTTAGAATGCTCCTTTCTGTTTAGTATGGATGACACATCTAAAATGCAGTATTGTGCACATTCATACTTAATACTATAAAATTAGATCCCCTCCGCTCATCCAGGGAAAAAGAGTTTTCCAATGGAATGTGGGATATAATTATATCTCTACCTCTTAACTTTAGTTTACAGCATTTGTAGCACCCAAGTACGGTTCAAAAACTTGACATACAATGTTGAAGTCTGACGGAGAGACATTTTAATAGCCTGACTGACACATTTTACCAATCTGACGGACATATTTGTAGTCTGACGGACAAAGTTTACTATTTTCTTTTTATAAATAGGCAGTTTAAATTTTTATAGGGACTCTTGAAAAAAACATTGCAATTGGAAAAATTTGAGCTGTGCAAGTAACCAGTTTAAAAAAACCAGTGCTATTTTTGAAAGTTATTGTTTATTGAAATTTCGGGATTTTCCCTACAAATTCAGGGTTAGCTGCAAATAACATTTGCGCAGGTGCGTTCTATATGAAATCTGGTTTCAATTTGGAGTACGGCCCTACAGCACGAGGGAAAATAGCCGAATTGAGGGAAAATCATTCAACGAAGAGAACATCCGATTCCAATTTTCCCTATTTTGATAGTTTTTTACATTATTTCTATTATATATATCTTTATGAATATTGCAGATAATTGCATTGAGTTTGCTTTTCTTTAGACTAGTCCCTGCATTGCAAAATTTTTTCTATTTAAACTTTTTTATGGGATCGCATAAGATGTTAGACTCCTTATTTTTAAGAAAATACCCTCCTATTAGAAAAACAAATATATGAAAGAATTTCGTATTTAATTTAAACTTTCAGATTGAGAGTCTGTGTCTAAAACGAATTGTGGAAACACTTTAAGTGTGGTCAACTATGATGAAACGCTCTGCATAATAATTGTCTAACTTGTTTCTGTTTTTCCAGATCCAGGTAACCTAAAAGACAATATTTTAGCAAATTTATTGTATCAACAACTATGGGGCAGGATCTAAGAGAATCGGATTTTTGATTTTCCCCCTTGGGAACGAGAAATTTGCATAATAATTTTCCAGTGTGTTTGTGCTTTCTAATAAATCCCCACGACGACTTGAAATTAAATTTTGCACACTTACAGTATCGACCACGAGACAGAACCTAACAAAGCCTGATTTTCAATTTTTTCCCCCAGCGATGGACAAAATGGAGTCAGAAAATATTTCCACACCCAACAGAAGACACCGAGGGAACTAACTGAAACTTTGCATACTTATCGACCACTGAACATAATCTAACTGAACCAATTTCCGGTTAAGACTCAACAGAAAGGTTAACTCAACATATTAAACAAAATTAAACTTATTAAAAAAATCTACAACTTAATTTTTCAAGAGTACTTATTTTCGGTCTTTGATAGGCTAAAATACTGATTATTTAAGCTTATTAAAAATTTTTAAATCGAAGTACAAACTTTTTTTTAAGTTGTTAAACAGAAAATAAATATAATATTTACAAGAAAATGTTATGCTTATAATAAGGTAACTGTGGGGTTGCGGTCGAAGAAATTAGTGTGTCACCAGCGATATTTTATGAGGTTTCTATCCTGCATACAGAGACGTATTTTGAAACTATATCATTTATCAAATGATGAGAAAATCATAGAAGATAGCAACGTGAATATGGCGGACTCACGATTGTATCCTATTATTTTGACGTACAAAGGTAGAATTTATTTAAATTAGAATATCTAGCGTTTTAATCTACATTCAACTTTCTCATCTATGAAAAATCTAAAATCTTGAAATTTTATCCGAAAATATTATAAATCTCTGTAATTTCTGTTCAAGAATTCTTCCAGATATTATTAGTGTACGGCAAGATACACAAAATTCGGTTTTATATAACTCTACGAAGAAAATATATCCCAAATGTTCTTATCTCTATTGGTATACAATCTACTATTTTTGATATATTTTAATTTATAGTTATAGCAGATGATATTTTTATATTTTATAAATTCATATTTTATGCAATTTTTTTTATTCCATTTGCAACTACAGTAATAGACATGGAGGTAAAATTAAGTAGTTTAAACTTCATATTAAGTAAACGCCAATATCGTTTCAGACAATAATTCAGGTAGCGCTGGGATAAGATAAGTAGTCCTGCATTGTATGCATTTCTATGGTGAAAGACCTAAAATATTTATTTAAGCTGTCAATTTTGTAAAAATAAATTATTAGCGCAATGCAAATTAAAACTGAAACAATAAAGAATATTGCTACGTATTCAAAATTATTTTACCTTCCAATTTATTTTTATCTCCGTATATTCTGTACTCTATCCTACAACTATGAAAAAATACTGGTTAATTATACTCATAATCAGAGAACTCATAATTTAAAAATAATTAACAATGCATATACTAAATACTACGACTTTCTGTTGTGTCAATTAACAATAGCAATTACTTCACTAACACTAGCGGCACCTAGATATAATTCTCAAAGCATTATGACATTTTCAAGCGTTTCATCCATAGGAGATTTTATCTTCTTCCTAACTCCATAGTAAAAGAGTCTCTTCAAGTACCGAAATCGTCTGCTGTTTATGCTTCTGGTCACGCCGATAAAAATAATTTTTTTAATGATTGATTTTTAGATTAACAAGAAAGATCAATCATGCTTAAAGCATTGATTATGAAACACTTTCCAACTTCAATGCAATTTTATTTAAACATGTCTAAAAAGCAATACATTCCTCGGTAATATTTTAAAACCTATCACAATACTACATTAATTTATTATATTTGAAAACTTAAACCTTCATCGAAAAAAATGAACTTCATTCAAATGACGGCATTAAAATATAAATTGCCTGGTTTAAACATCTCTAAAATGTGATACATTCCTAGGTAATAATTTTAGAATTATCATAATACTACGATAATTTATTATATTTGAAAACTTCATCGAAAACAACTGAAATTCATTCAAATGACGTCATAGAAAAAATAACACGCCTGGCTCTCTCTATAAAAGCAGCATTTCATTCATAAATAATTTCCCATTCATGCCATTCATCACAATACTATTTAATTTATTTAAAATTTTATAATTTATTTTATAATTTATTTCATAATTTATTTTATTTAAAAATTAAGACCATGGAGCTACAAGTAATTAAACTCTATGTGTAAAACTTAATCGAAAAAAATCGTTCTTCTCTTTCTAAAATCAATGAATATTTCATTCATATCAGCTGTGCAGACTCCATGAACTAAATGATTTTGTGTTAAATAAATACAACAATTCTAATACAACCCATTCTACATATTTTGCTGTTTACATTTTACATAGGTGAAAAATAGGCTTCCTTGTAGAAATAATCAAATTTGGATGAGCATTTAAACTCAAATATATTGTAATTGCGTTGTTTCACTATTTAGATGCACATAATTTAAGCAAAAATAAAGTGGTTTTAGGACGGATACATCACTCAACATGAATTAAAAAGAACTTCAAAAACCACGATTTTGAGACAAGATGAATGCCATATATCATTTTGAAGTGGGTCACGTGATCTTTTCATATCATGGTCACGTGATCGCTTCATATAAGAGGTGTTATTATTATTTTAATTTTTATTTTAAAACTACTGAATATATTTCGCTGAATTTTTTTTTATATATTTTATGGAACAATTTGAATATTACCTAAAATTTTCGAAGCAGTTTGTAAATTTTAAATCCGCTTAAAAAATGTTTGAAAAATTAGGCCCCATAGGGCTCAATGTATTTCATTTTTTCAACCCGGGTTCAATCCAAAACTAATTGGGTGATATTATTCATTTATATTCCCATAGGTCCTACAGACCCTCACAACAACATACTAAAATTTCATTTTGATTAAGTCGTTTTTACGGCAGTTATCGTGTTGACAGACAGACAGAATAAACAAAGTCATAAACACTTTTCAACTTTGTTGTAAAGTGTTAATAAAAACGTCATAAAAACGTTAAAATGAGGTAACACACTGGGATCGGAGAGGAAATATTATTCTACATGCATCAATTTTCCACGTTAATAGATCTATAAAGTGTGCGCTATTTTTATGCATTAATTTCAAACGGTTTTTAACACTTTACAACAAAGTTGAAAAGTGTTTATGACTTTGTTCATTCTGTCTGTCTGTCTGTCTGTCTGTCTGTCTGTCCGTTAGCACGATAACTGCCGTAAAAATGACTTAATCAAAATGAAATTTTAGTATGTTGTTCAGACGGTCTGTAGGACCTATGGGAATATAAATGAATAATATCACACAATTAGTTTTGGATTGAACCCGGGTTGAAAAAATGAAATACATTGAGCCCTATGGGACCTAATTTTTCTAACATTTTTTAAGCGGATTTAAAATTCACAAATTGCTTCGAAAATTTTAGGAAATAGTCAAATTGTTCCATAAAATATATAAAAAAAATTCAGCTAAATATATTCAGTAGTTTTTTAAATAAAAATTAAAATAATAATTACACATCTTATATGAAACGATCACGTGACCATGATATGAAACGATCACATGACCCACTTCAAAATGAGATATGGCATCCATCTTGTTTCAAATACGTGATTTTTTAAAGTTCTTTTTAATTCATATTGAGTGTTGTATCCATCCTAAAACTACTTTATTTCTGCTTAAATTCTGTGCATCTACATACTAAAACAACACAATGACAATATATTTGAGTTTAAATTCTCATTCAAATTCGATTATTTCTACAATTAAGCCTATTTTTCACCTATGTAAAATGTAAACAGCAAAATATGTAGAATGAGTTGTATTAGAATTACTGTATTTCTTTAACACAAAATAATTCAGTCCATGGAGTCTGCATGGCTGATATGAATGAAATATTAATTGATTTTATAAACAGAAGGACGATATTTTTCGATGAAGTTTTAAGCATAAAGTTTATGAATTGTAGCTCCATGGTCTTAATTTTTAATTAAAATAAATTATTATAGTATTGTGATGAATGAAATGGAGAAAGTTATGAATGAAATCCTGCTTTTATAGAGAGATCCAGGCGTGTTATTTTTTCTATGACGTCATTTGAATTAATTTCAGTTGTTTTCGATGAAGTTTTCAAATATAATAAATTATCGTAGTATTATGATAGATTTAAAAATATTACCGTGGAATGTATTGCATTTTAGAGATATTTAAACCACGCAATTTATATTTCAATGCCGTCTTTTGAATGAAGTTCATTTTTTTCAATGAAGGTTTAAGTTTTCAAATATAATAAATCAATGTAGTATCGTGATAAGTTTTAAAATATTACCGAGGAATGTATTGCATTTTCGACTTTTTTAAATAAAATTGCAATGAATTTGGAAAGTGTTTCATAATCAATGCTTTAAGCATGATTGATCTTTCTTGTTGTGATTTAAATGTACTACTTTGATTTCATTGTTTTCCTGTATTTTAATCTGTTTCATTTAATATTCATATTTTAAAATTTTATATGCTCTTTTGTATTAGAATTCTCAAATATCGGAATTCATTTTTTTATGCTTCTAATTTCATAATTATGTGTTAAATTAAGTTTTAATTTGAAATCTGTCATAGCTCGCATACTTCATATGTACGAGTAGATATAAAGTCCGACTTTTCGCTAGTTAGTTAAATTATTACATTTGTGCATTCAGTGTGCTTTAATAAAAATTGTTGGATGTTTCGCTATTGCACTCTTATGAAGGTGAATCTCAATCTACAGACGGACGAGTAAATGCTGTGTATGTAAATTAAAATTTAATATGATAAATATTATCAAATAAATTATGAAATCTATGCATTTAATGACATTCAAAAATGCTGTTGGGTTATCGTCATTGTACTATTATGAATAAGAAACACAATTGATGGGCAAGAAAAGCTTGCGTGTGAATTAAAATTTAATATAATAAATATCATCAAATAAATGATTAATAATACTTTATAATGCTTTATATTTGAATACTTTACATTACGAATAATACTTTATATGTGATATTACTTAATCCATTCAGAGCTCGATTTTTTGCTAGTCAATCCCCCCCCCCCCCCACAATAAAGAAAGATTGCAGGACGAAATATAGATTGAATGATTATAGTCGCAGACGCCGGTTTCCAAAAAATGTTTCAAATACAGTAAACTTTCAGACAGCGGAAGTTTAGGTCACGTGACACGTTTTAGTGAATGAAATTACACGGTATTTAACTTTTTATATGGATCCTCCACGCAAAATATATTCCTATTAGTAAATTGGCCCAACTTTATTTATAGCTCTTCTGAAAAAAAAAAACCTGGTTGTCTAATATGCAAAATTTGCTAGTTTAAATTATTACATTTGCGAATCCAATGTACTTTAATAAACATTGAGATTTCTTCGCTATTTCACTGTTATGAAGGTGAAACTCAATCTACAGAAAACTAAAGACTGCGTTGGTAAATTCAAATTTAATATGATAAATATTATCAAATAAATTTTAAAATCTATGCTTGCAATGGCATTTAAAAAAATCTGATGTGGGCAACACATGACTTTCTTTATATAATGCAATGAATTTACTACTTTTACAGTAAAAATAAAATACGTTTTTCTTCGAGTAGATACTTATATTCTTTCCAAGGTATTGAAATTTCGATAATTAGTCGGCATTTTCATTGATTCAGCGTCACTTTTATCCATTTGGCGAGATTTTCGTTAATTTGACAACATTTACAAAAGTCGCCAAGTTGTCGACATTCCACAAAATTCGTCGGCAAAATCTCGCCAAGCGTTATGGACGAAGAAATAAGTTATTCTTACAGCAGATAAATAACTATTGGCGTTCAAATACAAAAGTATTACTCCAAGTATCTTTCTTCATGAATGGAACGAGCTAGATCTACGAGAATCATGCCACTCAATTTATCGCATGGTATTACATATAAAAAGTGAACATGTTTCTGAATAGGAAATATTTTTTTTTTATTTTATATGACTTTTTGATAATTTTTTTGAAAAATGTGCAGAATCTCGAGAACAGTTCATATTAGCTTCCTAAAATTTATGCCAATCGTTTTCTAATGAAAAGTTACATAAGAAATGTCTATTTGCGTAACTTTATTAGCGGATTTGATTTTTTGACGATTTTATCAAAATTTCACTCGAAAATTTAGAGGGGTTCTGAACATTCGATTGCATATAAAAACAACAGGTTTCCAGTGCTTACGGATTGTGATTTTTGTACCAAATTTCATTCGAATCGGTCCATTCGTTCGTCAGTTATCTTCTCCACAGTCTCACTGACACACACACACAGACATCACTTCAAAAATGTTTGATTCGTGATCAGGGATGCTTGAAACGTGCTCTACCGACGAAAACTCGAATTCGAATTTTCGACCCCATCACAATACTTTCCTTATACATTATGTATATAAGGAAAACAAAAATACATTTATTGAACGTTGGATCTAATCACGGTAGACATATTTAAAATTCTAAACAGAAGTTAGAGCACAAAAATACTAAATCGTACCTGAAATATACAGAAAATAAATTTAATTCCTTAAGCTCTGTAATAACTTTGTGAAGAAAGTTCCACAAATGTACACATTAGGTCTAACTATAATAAAGTGATTATAGTCAATTGCATAAAAGTGGCTGAAACATCCCTGACAAATAATTTAAAGTTTCGGAAATGAACGTGGCAAGAAAGCGAGATGGACGAAAAAAGTCAATTACAAAATTGTAGAGATATCTTTAATGTGTCGAAATCGACACTAGTTACGCACGAAACACGTATATGAAAAGCATTATAAAGTAATATAAAAAACAATAAAATCATACTTGCGAGATGCCCTGACACGGTAACACCTGCAATGCCTGTCAAATTAAGCGGGAATATTTTTTTTTCGAATTCAAATGTGCATTGCTGCTGACAAAGGGCATTTTGAATAGAATGCACATTAGTTACATGTGCATTTAATTGTTATTCATTTTGGCATTTTATTTAAATAAAAAAATAAATCAAAATAATGCAATTTTCTGCTGAGATATTTTTGATATAAATAACATCTATGGTTGGGGTTACTCCTAAGGAAAAACGGAGCATTAAGAAAAATGTAAACACTTTTTTTATACCTATGAACTAATAGAAACAAACGCAAATAATGTTTCTTGTTTTACCTGAAATAGGGTCTAGATTATGATTATATAAAAATAATTTCAATATTTTAATATTTTATTTTTACTTTCCTTATATACATAATGTATAAGGAAAGTATTGTGACGGGGTCGAAAATTCGAATTCGAGTTTTCGACCGGAGAGCAAGTTTCAAGCATCCCTGATCACGAATCAAACATTGTTGAAGTGATGTCTGTGTGTGTGTGAAAGTATGTGTGTGTGTATGAAAGTATGTGTGTGCGTGTATGTGTATCAGTGAGACTGTGGAGACGATAACTGATGAACGAATGGACCGATTCGAACGAAATTTGGTACAAAAATCACAATCCATAAACACTGGAAGTCTATTGTTTTTATACGCAATCGAATGTTCAGAACCCCCCCCCCTAAATTTTCGAGTAAAATTTTGAAAAAATCGTCAAAAAATCAAAGTCACTAATAAAGTTACGCAAATATATATTTCTTATGTATTTTTTCATTAGAAAACAATTGATATAAATTTTAGAACGCTAACATGAACCGTTCTCGAGATATTGCACATTTTTCAAAAAAAATTATCAAAAAGTTATATATAAAAAAAATTCCTATTGAGAAACATGTTCACTTTTCATATGTAATACCATGCGATAAATTTGGTGACATCATTCTTGTGGATCTAGCTTGTTCCATTCATGAAAAAATATATTTTGAGTAATACTTTTGTATTTGAATGCCAATAGTCATTTATCTGCTGTAAGAATAACTTACTTCTCCGTCCATAACGCTTGGTGAGATTTTGGCGACGAATTTGACGGAATGTTGCCAACTTGGCGACATTTTTAATTGTTGCCAAATTAAAAAAATCTCGCCAAATTGATAAAAATGATGCTAAATCAATGAAAATGACGACTAATTGAAGAAAATTCAATATCTTGGAAAGAATATAAGTATCTACTATAAGAATAACATTTTTTTTAAACTGTAAAAGCAGTAAATTCATTGCATTATATAAGGAAAGTCATGTGTTGCTCACATCAGATATTTTTTCCTTCGAAAAAAACTTTTAAAAAGTATGTCAGTAGTAGTGTTTTTTCATTTTTCTAAATTTCACGAGAAATATATAGTAAACAGTAAAAGACAGATGTAAATAGTAAACGATAAAATTATATACTGGACAATTAATATTAAAATATGTATGTATTATTAAAATAGAGGAGATTGGTACTGACAGTTATTACTACATATATTCATTGTTGTAAAATGAACTGATAAGAAGAATATTCTGAATCGAAAATAATTAAATTATTTTCTACCACAATATTTTTTAAACGCGACAACTATGTTATATATTCCAACAACGATCAACTCCTATTAGAGGCTGAAACTTGATTCGAAGAATCGGCTGGGAATTGCATGACAGGCCCCACCCCAGTTCGATAGGATGGTAGTGCCCCCGCCGACATTATTCCAAGGAAATTAGGGAAGAGTTCCCTTCAATGTGTTCCCTAAATGGAAACTATTATCAGTGTTTATAACTGACGAAGGTTCAAATAAGATTGAAATGGAGATGAAAACGCATAGAAAGATATGCAATGTGAGAATGCCATTTCAGGCCTCTTCCGAGTACTAGAGGGTCTACTGGGAAGAGTCACGGATTATACTTGTATAAGCCGCGGATTATACTTGTGTAATCCACTTGTGGCATATGCACCAGGTTGAGCCCAGGGATGCCAAACTGAATGGGGAGGAATATGCGATGTGTTAATTCTTGTAGAGGAAAGTGGAAAGACTCTTTCAGTACTTGAGTACTCAAGTGCGCAATGCATAGGCAGTGTCAGTATTGTCTATGTATTGTTATATTTTTAACACTTTACAACAAAGTTGAAAAGTGTTCATGACTTTGTTCAGTCTGTCTCTGTCTGTCTGTCTGTCTGTCCGTTAGCACGATAACTGCCGTAAAAATGACTTAATCAAAATGAAATTTTAGTATGTTGTTCAGACGGTCTGTAGGACCTATGGGAATATAAATGAATAATATCACCCAATTAGTTTTGGATTGAACCCGTGTTGAAAAAATGAAATACATTGAGCCCTATGGGACCTAATTTTTCAAACATTTTTTAAGCGGATTTAAAATTCACAAATTGCTTCAAAAATTTTAGGTAATAGTCAAATTGTTCCATAAAATGTATAAGAAAAAATTCAGCGAAATATATTCAGTAGTTTTTTAAATAAAAATTAAAATAATAATTACACATCTTATATGAAACGATCACGTGACCATGATATGAAACGATCACATGACCCACTTCAAAATGATATATGGCATCTATCTTGTTTCAAAATTTTAATTCATATTGAGTGTTGTATCCGTCCTAAAACTACTTTATTTTTGCTTAAATTCTGTGCATCTACATACTAAAACAACAGAATGACAATATATTTGAGTTTAAAGTCTCATTCAAATTTGATTATTTCTACAACTAAGCCTATTTTTTACCTATGTAAAATGTAAACAGCAAAATATGTAGAATGAGTTGTATTAGAATTACTGTATTTCTTTAACACAAATAATTCAGTCCATGGAGTCTGCATGGCTGATATGAATGAAATATTAATTGATTTTATAAACAGAAGGACGATTTTTTTCGATGAAGTTTTAAGCATAGAATTTATGAATTGTAGCTCCATGGTCTTAATTTTTAAATAAAATAAATTATTATAGTATTGTGATGAATGAAATGAATGGGAGAAAGTTATGAATGAAATCCTGCTTTTATAGAGATCCAGGCGTGTTATTTTTTCTATGACGTCATTTGAATTTATTTCAGTTGTTTTCGATGGAGTTTTCAAATATAATAAATTATCCTAGTATTATGATAGCTTTAAAAATATTACCGTGGAATGTATTGCATTTTGGAGATATTTAAACCAGGCAATTTATATTTCAATGCCGTCATTTGAATGAAGTTTATTTTTTTCAATGAAGGTTTAAGTTTTCAAATATAATAAATCAATGTAGTATTGTGATAAGTTTTAAAATATTACCGAGGAATATATTGCATTTTCGACTTTTTTAAATAAAATTGCATTGAAGTTGGAAAGTGTTTCATAATCAATGCTTTAAGCATGATTGATCTTTCTTGTTGATATTTAGAACTTTTATAAAATGTATCGGTATCATATTTATTCACCACTGACATCTCGTCAGCTCAAAGCGTGTATGGAAATAGCTGGCATATTCATATGTTTTAGATACGCATCTATCATAATCGGCATCAGAATACGAAAATGTGTTTTATATTATCTTTACTTCTCGGGTTATTCTTAAGAAAAAATTTGTACAAATTCTTAAGAAGAATTATTTTTTAAATTGGCAAAAATTCTGATGCAACGAGGAATATGAATATTCTGATCGATCTATGTATACGCTATTTTAATACCTTTTACATTCTTAGCATAGTTCAATTCATAATTATTAACACTTTACAACAAAGTTGAAAAGTGTTTATGAATTTGTTCATTCATTCTGTCTGTCTGTCTGTCTATCTGTCTGTGTGTCTGCCCGTTAGCACGATAACTGCCGTAAAAATAACTTAATCAAAATGAAATTTCAGTATGTTGTTCAGACTGTCTGTGGGACCTATGGGAATATAAATGAATAATATCACCCAATTAGTTTTGGATTGAACCAGGATTGAAAAAATGAAATGCATTGAACCCTATGGGATCTAATTTTTCAAACAATTTTTCAGCGGATTTAAAATTCACAAATTGCTTCAAAAATTTTAAGTATTATTCAAATTATCCCATAAAATATATAAAAAAAAATTCAGCAAAATATATTCAGTAGTTTTTACAATAAGAATTAAAATAATAATTACACTACTTATATGAAGCGATCACGTGACCATTTTATGTAGAGATCACGTGACCCACCTCAAAATGAAATATGTCATCTATCTTGTCTCAAAATCGTGATTTTTAAAGTTCTTTTTAATTCATATTGAGTGTTGTATCCGTCCTAAAACCGCTTTGTTTTTGCTTAAAGTCTGTGCATCTACATACTGAAACAACGCAATGACAATATATTTGAGTTTAAATGATCATCCAAATTTTATTATTTCTACAACGAAGCTTATTTTTCACTTATGTAAAATGTAAACAGCAAAATATGTGGAATGAGTTGTATAAGAATTGCTGCATTTCTTTAACGCAAAATTATTTATCTCATGGAGTCTGCATAGCTGATATGAATGAAATATTCGTTGATTTTACAGAGAGAGGGACGATTTTTTTCGTTGAGGATTTAAGCATAGAGTTTAGTTACTTGTAACTCCATGGACTTAAGTTTTTAAATAAAATAAATTATTGTTGTACTGTGATGAACGAAATGAATGGGAAAATATTTATGAATGAAATGCTGCTTTTATATAGAGAGACAGGCGTGTTATATTTCGATGGCGTCATTTGAATAAATTTCAGCTCTTTTTGATGAAGTTTTCAAATATAATAAATTATTGCAGTATTATGATAATGTTAAAGACATTGCCGAGGAGCCAGGCGATTTATATTTAATTGACGTCATTTGAAGGAAGTTCATTTTTTTCGATGAACTTTTAAGTTTTCAAATATAATAAATTAATGTAGTATTGTGATAATTTTAAAAATATTGCCTAGGAATGTATCGCATTTTAGAGATGTTTAAATGAAATTACATTGAAGTTGGAAAGTATTTCATAATCAATGCTTTATGCATGATTGACCTTTCTTGTTATCCTTGACTATACTCGCATAGTTTGATGTGGTAAATTATTCTGTTTCTGAATAGGAAATAATGGTGTGGAAGTCTTATATTATGAATAATTCTAGTTCTAATCATGGAAATTATTAAACATTACATCTAGATCTTTATTTTTGCATAATATATGCATGGATGAAATTTCATAGCGGTACTTGTATTTATTTAGAAGTTATCGTTTATATACTTTACATACACACACACAGACTGTCGACTTTCCAAAATCGCTGAAAACTATGTGTGAGAGATTTTGATACGTGATTTCCCGTCAAATTATTGAATTCAAAAAAAAAAAAGAAAAAAAAATTGGGGTTAAACAATAGTTTGTCTATGCAATTATATGAAAAAACAAGAAAGATCAATCATGCATGAGCATTGATTATGAAACACTTTCCAACTGAAATGCAATTTCATTTAAAAATTTTTAAAATGTGATACATTCAGTGGTGATATCTTTTACATTATCACAGTACTACAGTAATTTATTATACTTAAATATTTAAAACTGTATCGAAATATAAATCATCTGATGCTCTATGCAAAATCAATGAATATTTCATTCATATAACTTGTATTCCAGATTCCAGAGCTAAATAAATTTGTGTGAAAAAAATTCAGCAATTCTTATGTAACTCACCTTATAATCGCTTCAGATATTTGCATTCTGCATAAGTTAAAATTAGGCTTCGTTGCAGAAATAATAAAAGTTTGGGGATCATTTAAAATCACAACTATTGTAATTGCATAGGCACGGAATTTAGATACACAGATAATACACAGATACGCAGATAATATATGTGTGTGTGTGTGTGTATTCAAAGTATTGGAATCGTGCCGAAGATCGGAACTCGAATTTTCGAAGGATCTACACGTTTAGGGGCTTCTAGAACACGAAAAAACTATTTTAGGAAGACGTCTGTGTGTGTAAGAGTGTATCTGTGTATGTTTCTGTGTGTATGTGAGGATATTACATCCTGTCTAATTGAAAAACTAATGGACCGAATTTCATAAAATTTGGTAGGCATGTTTTTTGTGGGAAATCCTGATGTTCATTAGATTATAGTACGATTCGTAATAAAAGAATCTGCCTTCTTTGCGAAATGGCCGGAAATTGCCTTTATCCACTCTATCCAAAAACTAATGGAACAAATTTAACAAAATTTGGTGTATAATATTTCAATGACCTACAAGTGATTTATATACCAAATTTAACAGAATTTTGTACATAAATCATTTGTAGGTTATTCTAGAACGATTCAGGAAAATGGAACAGGCTATTTTTGCGAAATGGCCCGCAAAAATCGTTAAATATAAAATTAAAGGGCTACGTGAGCTCAATTATATCAATTAAATTCCTATTTTATACGTGATTTTTGACAACAAAAATAATAAGACTAACCCCATTACTCTAGGACTAGCCGTTCTTGAGATATTCTAGTTTTTCCGCGTTTTCGCTACGCCACCTTTGACAATAAGTCCAGCTATCAAATGAAAACCAAATTTAAGTTTAACGTGCAAATTCAATGTCATTTAAAATACTTATGGCTGTTATTTTGTGCAGATAAACTCAAATTATTATTGAAGAAATAAAGAGAACGTGAATATGAGTCTGCAGGTAAAGACATGTGCTGCCCACATCAGAATTTTTAACAATATTACAACAATGATTTATAGAAGTGAACGGGGATTATTTGCTGGCCATTTCGAAAAAAATGTATGATCTATATTTAAAGATCCACCAAATTTTTGTAGAATAAAATGTTCAACAAATTTAAGCTGTGTACCAAATTTTAACTTTCTAGGAAGTAGGAAAGTGCATTAGAAATGCCATCAAATAAGTATATCATGAAGAGTTATATAAATTAAAAAAATTTGAAAAATAGTTATCTACCAAATTTATTTTAAAATGTGAAGTCTCTCTCATAAATAAGATGATTGAAGTCTTGGAAAGATATTTATTATATAATATATCTGTTTTTTCTTTCTGGAGGATATCCCAAAAGTCAGAATTTAATTGAATTTGTTTTTTCACTATATTAAATAATTTTTAATTAAAAAACTTCTTAGCATATTTTACTGAAATTTTTTATATATATTTTATTGGATAATGTGAATATTTCCCAAAAATTTTGAAGCAATTTGTGAATTTTAAATTTGCTTAAAAAATGTTTGAAAAATTAGGTCCCATAGGGTTCAATGTATTTCATTTTTTCAACCCGGGTTCAATAAAAAACTAATTGGGTGATATTATTTATTTATATTCCCATAGGTCCCACAGACCGTCTGAAAAACAAAAATTTCATTTTGATAAAGTCATTTTTACTACAGTTATCGTGCTAACGGACAGACAGACAGACAGACAGACAGACAGACAGAATGAGCAAAATCATAAACACTTTTCAACTATGTTGTAAAGGGTTAATAAAAACACATAACATAAATCAACATAACTAACATAATCCACATAACTAACATAAATCAACTGAATAACGTTAAAAGTAATTTAAACAATACGCTGATTTGATATATTTTAATGTTTATATTTTTATGTACACAAACTAGAACGCGATACCCGGCGTTACCCGGATCCTAAATAAGCACCCACAACTTAAACAACTTAAATAATACATATACTGATAACACAACACGATATCCAAATCACCTGTTTTGGACTAAAACAATTCTCGCGACACAAAAATGAAAATACTTTAGGTCACAAAAATCGGGAGTTATTGCTATTTCAGCGAATTTTCATCAAGTTTAAATAAAATTTTAACATAATACTCATAACGATGATATAATGATACCAAAAATTAATAAAAACTAGGATGGTATATTTTAAATACGTAGAATTAGAAAACCCAAAATACAAACGCACTCAACTCCTCTCAGCTGAAAAAGTCTGCTCCCAGGCACTGTATCCCCGCTCAAGAATTAAAGAAACGGAAGGAAAATATACATGGTTAAAACTCACTCTTACTCCTTAAAATTTGGACATGCGCAGTGCTGTTAAGTGGAGAGAAAAATCGCTGTTACCGGAGCTCGCGACGGGAAACGAAAATAGGAATGTTTATGCATCACTTAAAAATTAACTTAAATCACTTAAAAATTAATTGAATTCACTTAAAAATTAAATTACATACTAATTAAAAAAATATTAAAATGCGAAGAAATATACGGAAGCCAAACTGTAGAAGTGTGTTAATCTTCGATTTTCAGAGGCGACGATATAAAAACCTAAAAAAGAGCAAATTTCAGTGCATATAAAACAAGAAAGATCAGTCATGCATAAAGCATTGATTATGAAACACTTTCCAACTTCAATGCAATTTTTTTAAACATCTCTAAAATGCGATA
Source organism: Amaurobius ferox (assembly GCA_951213105.1). Taxonomy (NCBI): domain Eukaryota; kingdom Metazoa; phylum Arthropoda; class Arachnida; order Araneae; family Amaurobiidae; genus Amaurobius; species Amaurobius ferox. The sequence goes on from OX578151.1 coordinate 59,061,334, forward strand.
CATTCCTCAGTAATATTTTTAAAATTATCACAATACTACATTAAATTACTATATTTGAAAACTTAAAACTTCATCGAAAAAAATGAACTTCTTTCAAATGACGGCATTGAAATATAAGTTGCCTGGTTGAAGCATCTCTAAAATGCGATATATTCCTCGGTAATATTTTTATACTTATCATAATACTACAATAATTTATTATATTTGAAAACTTCATCGAAAGCAAATGAACTTTATTCAAATGACGTCATCGAAATATAAATAGCATGGATCTCTATATAAAAGCAGCATTTCATTCATACACTTTTTACCATTTCATTTATTCATCACAATACTATAATAATTTGTTTTATTTAGAAACTTAAAACCAAGGAGGTACATGTAATTTAACTTTATGCTTAAAACTTCATCGAAAAAATCGTCTGCTTCGCTGTATAAAATCAATGAATATTTCATTCATATCAGCTATATTGCAGACTCCATGAGCTAAATAATTTTGCATTAAAGAAATGCAGCAATTCTTATACAACTCATTCTACATCTTTTGGAGTTTATATTCTCCATAAATGAAAATTAGGCTTCGTTGTATAATTAATCAAAATTTGATGATCATTTAAACTCAAATATATTGTAATTGCGTTGTTTCAGTATGTAGATGCCAAGAATTTAAGCAAAAATAAAGCGGTTTTAGGACGGATACAAAACTCAATAAGAATAAAAAGAACTTTAAAAATCACGATTTTGACACAAGATGGACGCCATATTTTATTTTGAAGTGGGTCACGTGATCACTTTATATAATGGTCACGTGATCTCGTCATATAAAGGGTGTAATTATTATTTTAATTTTTGTTTTAAAACTACTGAATATATTTTGCTGAAATTTTTTTATATCTTTTATGGGATAATTTGAATATGTCCTAAAACTTTCGAAGCAATTTGTGAATTTTAAATCGCTTAAACAATGTTTGAAAAATTAGGTCCCATAGCGTTGAATGTATTTCATTTTTTCAACCCGGGTTCAATCCAAAACTAATTGGCTGATATTATTCATTTATATCCCCATAGGTCCTACAGACCGTCTGAACAACATACTAAAATTTTATTTTGATAAAGTCATTTTTACGGCAGTTATCGTGCTAACGGACAGATAGACAGACAGATAGAATGAACAAAGTCATAAACACTTTTCAACTATGTTGTAAATTGTTAAAAATAAACGTGAAGGGAATTGTTCTATGGATTTGGGCCAAACATTGGTGAAAAAAAAAAATTCGGTCTTTCCGTTGGTATCAAGATGGAAACTCTGATATTTTCGGTCGCTAAGGAACTGACTTTTGTGAAAATCGTTCAAAATTGCTAAAACATAAAATAACTAAAACACTAAATAGACTTGAAATAGAGCTGAGGCGTACCTTCCGGGGTCCTGAAGTACCTGTGTATCAAATTTTATGGCTATACGACTCTTAAATTTTTCGCTACACAGAGCAAGCACACCCACAGAGAGAGAACAGACATCTTTTATTATGTAAGATAAATATGTTTACAGGAAATTTCAGTACAGAAACCTAATTGAATGAAGAACGCTAAATAATTATTTAATACAACGCATTTATTAGATCAACAACATAAATAAATTGTTAACTTTGGCACGCTTCAAATTACCATTTGAAGAATGTATAATTACCAGGAAAATTTTTGAATTTTGTAAGAACACAGTTCTCGTCACGAAATTATTGTTGGGAGTTTTGTAAATATTCAACAATTGCTCTATTGTAGTGATTATTTCATTTCATCACTATATGAAGGCCAGGTTTTCCCTCATAGTTTAACTATGCAGGAATATTGATATTTCATTTTGATGATTTCGATTAGTGTGTTACTAACTTTAAAATATCTCAGCGGAGAGTTTTTACTCGAATTCCTCGCAGATCTATATCCTATATTGTGTAGGTATATTTCTATATCGAACAAAATTAAAATATTTTTCTATATTTAGTTACCACTAATTTTTGTTACTTAAAATATTTCAAAAATTTCTTAAAGTTAACATATATGTCAACGGATATGTCTTATTGACAGATATGTCTTAAAAATATCAAATTCGAACATTTTCTGCATATGCGAAAAAGTATAACTTTCTAACACATTTCAAGTTAATTCAACACCACCTGTCTAAATCAGCGTTTTAACAACTTTAAAAAAGACAAGAAAGATCAATCATGCTTAAAGCATTGATTATGAAACACTTTCCAACTTCAATGCAATTTTATTTAAACATGTCTAAAATGAAATACTTTCCTCGGTAATATTTTTAAACTTATCACAATACTACATTAATTTATTATATTAGAAAACTTAAATCTTCATAGAAAAAAATGAACTTCATTCAAATGACAGCATTGAAATATAAATTGCCTGGTTTAAACATCTCTAAAATGCAATACTTTCCTCGGTAATAATTTTATAATTATCATAATACTACGATAATGTATTATATTTGAAAACTTCATCGAAAACAACTGAAATTCATTCAAATGACGTCATAGAAAAAATAACACGCCTGGCTCTCTCTACAAAAGCAACATTTCATCAATTTCTGGTCTCACACATTTCATTCATCACAATACTATAATAATTTATTGTATTTAAAAATTAAGACTACGGAGCTATAAGTAATTAAACTCTATGTTTAAAACTTCATCGAAGGAAATCGTCCTTCTCTTTGTAAAATCAATGAATATTTCAAATATATCAGCTATGCAGACTCCATGAGCTAAATAATTCTGCGTTAAAGAAATACAACAATTCTAATACAACTCATTCTACATATTTTGCTGTTTACATTTTACATAAGTGAAAAATAGGCTTCGTTGTAGAAATAATATCAAATTTGGATGAGCATTTAAACTCAAATATATTGTAATTGCGTTGTTTCAGTATGCAGATGCGCAGAATTTAAGCAAAAATAAAGTGGTTTTAGGACGGATGCAACACTCAATATGAATTAAAAAGAACTTTAAAAATCACGATTTTGATACTAGATGGATGCCATATATAATTTTGAAGTGGATCACGTGATCTTTTCATATCATGGTCACGTGATCGCTTCATATAAGAAGTGTAATTATTATTTTAATTTTTATTTAAAAAACTACTGAATATATTTCGCTGATTTTTTTTATATATTTTATGGAACAATTTGAATATTACCTAAAATTTTCGAAGCAATTTGTGAATTTTAAATCCGCTTAAAAAATGTTTGAAAAATTAGGTTCCATAGGACTCAATGTATTTCATTTTTTCAACCCTGGTTCAATCCAAAACTAATTGGGTGATATTATTCATTTATATTACCATATGTCCTACAAACCGTCTGAACAAGATACTAAAATTTCATTTTGATTAAGTCATTTTTACGGCAGTTATCGTGCTAACGGACAGACAGACAGAATGAACAAAGTCATAAACACTTTTCAACTTTCGTGTAAAGTGTTAAAAATGGGATTTCGACCTTTGTACGCGCTCACTGTTTCATATACCTGTGGCAAATCTATATTTGAAACAATTTGGGTTTCAATCGACTGGGTAGTTTCAAACATTCTGATTCGAAAATTTTACAAAATGTACATAAGCGAAACTTTTAAAATTAGAAAATAAATGAGTGAATACATGAACATTTTTTAACTTTGGAGTCTGGAATAAAAGTGTATGAATGAAATATTCATTGCTTTTACATAGAGAGCCAGATGATTTATATTTCGATGACGTCATTCGAATAAAGTTCATGAGTTTTCTATGAAGTTTTCAAATATAATAAATTATTGTAGTGTTATGATAATTTTAAAAATACTACCGAGGAATGTATCGCATTTTAGAGATGTTTATACCAGGCAATTTATACTTCAATGCAGCCATTTTAATGATATTAATTTTTTTTATGGAGTTTTAAGTTTTCAAATATAATAAATTATTGTTGTAGTGTGATAATTTAAAATATATCATCGCTTAATGTATCGCAATTTTGAGTTGTTTAAATAAAATTGCATTTCAATTGGAAAGTGTTTCATAATCAATGCTTTATGCATCATTGATTTTATGTTAGTATTATAGAGGGTTACAAGAAAGTCCTTCTTCAGATCAATACCTCACGAACTATGTAATTCTTGTACTGTTGTATAGCAAACCCTCTCTGAACCACACAATGAGACTGGGTGGTCCCCGTTTTAGAAGTAAAGTCATTTTAGGGAGTCCATCTCGTCCCCTTTTGCAGATAGGGGGGAAATCCAATTAGAAAGTTGGAGATCGAGTAAAATTTAGTGCAAGTATGTTTTAATTTCATAACAAAAGATGGAAAGGGAAGGGATATTCCAAATGCGACAAAAAGCAGAAAGCTGTCTGATTAAGGGTGTCCAGGGCATATTTACATAAAGTTGAAATGTAGTGCTTTATGCTGATTCCTCACAGTACATAAATTACATGCAAGGGAGGGGGTAGGATAGTTGCATTAGGATCACTAAATGTTTCGCAATTATAGCCTATTACTTAGAAAACTAAATTTTTATCCAAAATTCAATTATATATACGTGTAGGAATCTCAAAGGCTACAAATTGCTTTCTTACTGTTTACAGCTAGTACTTTTAAATTTCGAAATATAAGAATTACAAACTTTAGAAACGGGAAAATTTTCCAATCTTCTTGAAATTAACAAGGCGATTGCTCAAGAACTATAAGATGTTTGTAAAAAATAAATTAGTGATCCTAGAAACTGGATGTCTTACTGAATATTTTTCATAGTTTTCATAGCATCCATCCATAGTTTTCATAGCATTTACTACTTTCGTTCATAGCTTAGAAGATATGTCAAGTGAAAACAAGAAAAGTGAAGTTCGAATTCACCCGGACAAAAAATAAAATTTTGTTTTCAAACAAAGTTTAAAATATTGAAACATCAAGTTATTTTTATATATTCATAAACGTTGCCCTATTTTCGGCAAAACAAGTATAAATTATTTTTATTTTTATCTATTACATTCTGAGATATAAACGTTCAAAATGTTTGCAATTTTCGTAACGCTCCGATTTTTGTGTCCATTTATTAGGTTCTGAGATATAAAAGTCCAAAGTGTTTACAATTTTTTTAGCGCTTCGATTTATATTATTTATTAGATTCCAAAATACAAACGTCCAAAATATTTACAATTTTCTTAAAGCTTCGATTCTTGTTATCTATTAGATTCCGAGATATAAACGTCCAAAGTATTTACAATTTTCGTAACGCTCCGATTTACATTTTTATCTATTAGGTTTTGACATATAAACATCCAAAGTGTTTATAATTTTCGTAACGCTCCGATTTCTATTTTTATCTATTAGATTCTGAGATATAAACGTCCAAAGTATTTACAATTTTCGTAACGCTCCGATTTCCATTTTTATCTATTAGGTTCTAACAAATAAACATCCAAAGTGTTTACTACTTTCGTAACGCTCCGATTTCCATTTTTATCTATTAGGTTTTGACATATGAACATCCAAAGTGTTTATAATTTTCGTAACGCTCCGATATCTATTTTTATCTATTAGATTCTGAGATATAAACGTCCAAAGTATATACAATTTTCGTAACGCTCCGATTTCTATTTTTATCTATTAGGTTCTGAGATATACAGTCCAAGGTGTTTACAACTTCCGTAACGCTCAGGTTTCACCTCCACATACGCCAACCATAGATGTTTTTCACATCAAAACATTTCTTTGGTTTTTGCCTAAATTAACTTCTTTTCCTTATTATTTCAGACAACTGGTCACCATCTGAATCTCCCGTCGAAGAACTGTCCCGCTCAATAGTCTTGTTCCTGTATCATTCCATCAATGATCCTTTGTCCCAAATCAACGGGTACAAGGTCATCCTGGATGCACGAAGTCACCCCCTCAAGCATCTCAGATTCTGCACTCCTCATAACATATACCTACTCTACAACGGCACGCAGGTAAAAGTTCAGCTTGCTGAGAAACCACTTAAAAATTGCTTAAAAAAAAAATCCAATCCTTATCAGAATTGCTTTAAGTGTTAATAATGAAATGCATCTTAATTTTGTTATTGAGTTACAAACTTGATATTTTTCGCTTTTACAACAGTTGAAACTACAATCAGATACTTACTTTGTAAGAAAAGGTTCATGAGTGTACAAGTTAGGAGTATGTATCGAATAAAAGTGTATCTCAGGTGGTGGAGAATTAAAAACAGTTAGGATAACAAACTCGTAAACAAATCGGGATAGAAAATAAAAACTAATAACAAAGTACTGTGCAATAAGTAGAAATTGACAGTAAAACTGTTACAGGAGGCATATATTTGAGACAATATGGTTATGGGAGAGGATTTAAAATTTCGAAAAATTTTATAAATTTTTAAATATTAGTAAAAAAACTAATTTTTCTTCATTTTTTAGGGTAAAACGAAGGGTATGCGGAAAATCTATCTTCTCATTCAAAAATGATGTTAGAACCTCGTTTTTATTTTTTTTTTTTTGCGATAGACAAATTTTGAAAGGACTCTAGAAGTTGTATTTTCGATAAAGTCGACAGTTTTTATACAAATCTTTAAAATCCCGAAAAATGTAAAAAAATAAATAAATAAATAAAAATTTAGCACAAAGGATTTCCCGTCTTCTTAATCTATTCTCGGGACTCGCGGAGTTGCAAAGGTCAAATAGACATCGCCAGCCGAACTAGGCGATTAAAATATGAATTTCTAAAATCTTCAGTTTTGCGGATAGGAATTTTAAATATAAGATTCTAACGTTATTATAAGCATTCACTAAAAAAAAATCACGGTGTTCAGATGAAAACTTTGTGTTTTACACTTTTTCGACCTATTGCTCGAAATTAAAATGAATAATAAAGTATACATTTTCCAGGTATGGTCTTCAACATTTGTCATCGTGAAATGCTAAGTCCAGAAATTATTTTCTTCGTAACTCTATTTGTTAATTATTTTAAAGTGAAATAACGATTTCAAAACTTTAGTCACAACGTGACGTTATGCTCGGAATTAAAAATGCGTCAATAATAACTCTTGAAGGTAGAGTCTTTAAATGCTGTCATCATGAAGTGACATGTTTCCGCTTTACAAAACATAAATTCTTGTTGTTGTAAATTTATTTGTTAAGTTTTTACAATTAAATTTATCATTGGGTAACTTTCAACCGATAAGTCGCTGTTTCTTTTTACTCAAATTTCTCCCCAATACATTTCTTCACCGAGAGTAAAAATCACGTGACACCACTTACCAGGAAGTATGGGAGAGTGGTAAATAGCATATCTTAATGTATGGATAGGCACTTTTTGCTAAGGCGACTCTTGCTCCGATTTTAACACAATTTTCACATTGTATTTCCGAGTCTGCAATGGACCCACTCGGCCTGCTCACGCTAAATGTGGACCTAATTTTACTGCTTTGCGACTTCTGTGTCCGCGCAAGAAGGGGAGTGGAGGCAACAAAAGGGAATATCAGAGAAAACGGGGGCTATTCACCCGCTACGTGGGCTCAGAACTTAAAAAACTGATTACTACAAAAACTGCTAAAAAACTGATTACTACAAAAACTGCTTGCTATATATTTAGTGACCGCTAGCGAAAAAAGCATTTAATAATACTTGATAATAGTAGTGTTTAACATCACTAGCGTGTCATTACAATAACTTTTTCAACTGTGGGATAGAACATAACGCAGCCGAATTTTCTATCTTTCCACCGGAGGTCGACAAAATTGGGGAGATGGAATGTCTTTCAAAAAAGCACCCTCACCACTTTTCCCGGTAACATAAAAGAGTGAAACTTCATTTCAGCCTTCTATCCATACCTTTCCACGTTGTTATTCATAATATGTAAAGTTCCACGCCGTTAATCGCCCCATTTTCGATTAAGGAGATTATATTCAATGCTAAGAGTCGCGTCATGCTTTGTTAAACAAAATAGAATAGAACCTATTGAAAAAGATACAATTTAATTTTGAAGACGGTTTCCTTGTCTGTAACAGGCTTGAATACTAGTGAAGACATAAATATTAAGCATAAAACTTGTGTTCTTGCAGGAGTGCTTCCCTGGGAGGTTCAAGGGCATCCACATCATCAACATGTCGTTAACATTCAAAGCCGCCTGGACGTTAATACAGCCTTTTTTGTCTGATAAGTTGAAAAAGAGGGTAAGTTTTTGATACAACATTATACATTTTATTCGATTTATGTTGCTGCGCTGTAAAAATATGTTCTAAATATTTAGGAAACATTTGGAACATTTCCAGCCAGTTGACTGGTGAACGGAATTAAACATTTTTGCCCTAAAATAATTCGTATATCTTCATAATTGTCTACCGTTTTTGTCTTACTAGATCTTCTAGAAGCATCTACCTCCTCCCCTACGTAGAGATCTAGAAGGTTGAATACTTATAGTGTCGACCACGGGACAGATCCAACTGGAGACGGAATCTAGATTTTACCCCATGGGGGAGAGAAAATCGAAAAGTATTTTTAGATTCTCCATGAACCCACTAAATGACCTAGAATGCTGAATATTTGTATACTTTGCAGGATAAACTCTAACAAAACCGGATTTTCAATTTATCCGACGGGAACGGAAAAATGAAAAGGGGGTGTCGAGAAAGCCTTCCGGACCATCTAAAACCCTTCGGATGACTTAAAAGGCATGACTGAATCTTTGCATACTTATAGTCTAGACCACAGAATAAACCGGGACAGAGCCGAAATTTTGATTTCCCTATTAATGTAGGAGAAAATGGGGGTTCGAGAAGTCTTTCCCCAACCTCCTGAAACCCTGCAGGTTGGTTTAGAAGACTAAATATTGGCATTCTTATAACACCAATCGCAAGATGGAACCTAATGGAGCCGCATTTTCAATTTCTCCTACGGGGATGGGGACGATAAAAATGAGGTGAAGTCGAAAAGTATTTTTCGATCCTCCAGAATCGAATCTTCGTTGACCAAGAAGGCTGAAACATTGCACACTTTTAGCACAGGCTACGCAAAAGAACCTAACAGCCAGTTTTTGATTTAGATCATTATTTTCGACTGGAAGCAACACACATCGTTAAATAAAATAAAACGTACTAAAAATCAACTTAATTTTTTAAAAAAAGTATTATTTTCTCTGTCTTTGAAAAGCTTAAATACTAATTTTCTATAATAAAGAAATGTCAAGCAGCATCCATTACGAAAAATTAGCAACTGTATTTGTAACCGGACCAACAACACCAACAATTGAGTACTGGTGATTTTGAGTACAACAATTGAATACAATTGAAAATTGAGTACTGGTGCAGAATAACATCTGCCATATATTTGGCAAAATAGACGCAGGGTTTGTAAAGGTTCTGCTTTCGAAGAGAAAGCCCCGAGTGTGCATGGAAATTCGTAGTCGTCAGAATCAGCTATAAACTGCTGGTCCCGGTCAAATTTGACATAGTGTGCAACGAACAGTAGAGAGAGAAAACGAGAAATAGTCAACTCAACTCTAAATTTGGAAAGGTGCCATTGTGCCTTTGTGTCCGTTATCGTTGTTTACCGTAGGAATTAATACTATGAAAATTTAAAAATTTGAATAACTTGAGTTGTAATCATAAGAATTACAGAAATTGGTATCTAGTTCTAGTTTTTGCATAACGTATCTATACATACAATTTGATTAGAGTAAATGCAGTAGTTCTGAAGTTATTGTGTCCACACCTCACACACACAAACACACACACTAAAGGTGTCCGGCCACCCAAACTGCTACTCTAAGTCTTCGGACGAGTCGGTTGGTCTGGGCTTTCGACACACTAAAGGTGTGTATGGAGAAAGACCAAACACAAACAGGCGTGGACGGACTTTGATTATCAAATGCTAAGCGACACGGTGTTTACTACAAATTTACAAATTTTCTTAGATTTACAAATTTTTACAGAGACGAACTTGTGCTAAAAGATTTCTTAAAATACTTTATTTTTTTTTATGCTTTATTATTGTAAAATACCTTTTTACATATTTCACTAACACAAAATTTTATCTTCGTATTTTATTATGGAAATTATTGTCTGAAAACGAACTTTTGAGCATTGAATTCCTGGTTAAAATTCTATTTTTGCGGCTAAACAGGCAACCAAACTCGTAACGCAACAATAACGTTAGTCAAACCGATCGGATGTTGTATGCAAAAATAATTTAAAAGCGTAAAAATCACCTCGCATCTAAACTGATACCGGGTAGCCCTGCGCCTATTTCTCCAATTCAATTCGGGCTCAGCCAAGCTTAAATTTTCCAATTTCATCAGGATTCGATCTAGGCCTGATCGGGCTCGAAATTTTGATTTGATCCGAGCTCGATCAGAATTCCAAAATTTTGCTCCAAGCTTATTCTGCACATCATTTGATTCAATATAGGGTTAGACTTTTAACACACACACATCAGGTTTCGGTCCGGGCCAGATGTGTGTGTCGGATCAAATTAAGAATTAGAGCGGGCTCTAATTCTTAATTTGATCCGAGCTCGATCTGAACTCCAAAATTTTGTTTCAAGCTTATTTTGTTACATCATTTGATCCAAGATTACGTCAGACTTTTAACACGCACACTCACACAGGTGGTCATATTTCCAGTGTGTTCCAAATGAGTTCCGGAGATACTTAAAACGCGTGTGTCTGAATCGTTTTGTTTCAGCAAACATAGTGTTTATTATTTCAGGAATCTGAAGAGTAAGTTAATAACAAATTTGATTTGGAAAATAGCTAAATCATAGGTTTTTTGATATATTATATGGAATTTTTCTATGTGAATCCTAAATTATAATGTTTATAGATGAAAAAGTGAAGCTTGGTGAGTAGTATATTTATTATCTTATATTTGTTTATATTTATCTTTATATGCTAGTTTTACTGGAGTTTCCGTTTATTGTGTTTTACTGTATATAGCGTTTTTGAATTGATTCCACAGAAAAATGCAAAATCGGGGTACTAATATATATGTATATATATATATATATATATATATATATATATCATACCAGAAAAGTATAAAAATGAAAGAAAGCAATATATCAAAGAATGGCTGGGGGGTTGTGACCCCCCCCCCCCCCCCCCCAGCCATTCTTTGATATATTATTTTCTTTCATTTTTATACTTTTCTGGTATGATATTAAAATCCACATTGTAGTGCAGCATAGCGCCTTATTCGTGTGATTTCAGGAATTTTTTAACTTTCATTCTTTTATACATATTTATTTATATATATATATATATATATATATATATATATATTGTAACCTTATCAAAATATACAGCATGAAACTTTTATGTGCTAATTTTGCTCACTAATCTTCGTCTTTGATTTCCTATAGTAAATTGAAAAAATAAATAAAGAAATAAATAAACATATTAGTCCGTCAATTAATACTTCAATTTATATGGTGACTGATCTGACAAATTTTAAAATTGGTTAGAAAGGGGGTCTGAAGAAGGCATGATCTTGATTCGGTAGTATTGCAGATTGTGTTATTTTTCTACACTTATAAGTGATCTATATAAATCCATTACAGATCCCAAAAAGAAAGACCTCATTATCATTTAACTCATTTTCAGATATCTCTCTCTGTCCGCACAAAATATGTTTGCAAGCAGTTTATTGAGCGTCGTCATACCCCCTGCCTTCTAAGAAGGAATTTACTTTGGCTACATACCGTTCTGTCTAGCACAGAGTTTACTGCTAAATAGATGTAAAATATCATTATTAATTTATAATTAGGAATTATATTACTGGTTTTTAAAACCTGTTGACTAAATCTAAAATATGTATATTAACTGACATAGATTCTCCACTTTATAGTGCTGCCATCTATTGAGTCTTATTGTAATAAATCCTTTTCTTCCACAGAGCTTTATTTCAACAAGACTTTTTAAGTATTTTTTCCTTATTTTTCCCCTAAAGGATTTTCTTTGGAATTTTTTAATTTTTAATAAAACATTTGTGTCGAATTTAACAAAAAATCTGTTGCATATTTTATAAAATTTACAATTTTACAAAACCTCTGATCTAAATTTACAAAACCTCTGATTAAAGTTACGCCGGAAGATACAGCGAATTCTCGAAAACGCGACAAAGCTTTAACGATACTCTGAAATCTGTTCAATCCGAAATTAAAATCAAAATTGCCTTTGAAAAATGTTATTCATAATTCATTCTATAAATACGTTGCTGCTTCCCATAGCAGCAAATACTAGTTGTGACGTCTGTCAAAACGCCCAGCTCATAGCAGCCGACGAACTGGAGAATGAAGCCTTTTTGCAGCAAAATCGAAAATTTTAATTTTTGTTCTTTTATTTGAAAATACACAGAAAATAAAATAATGGTAATTAAAAACATATTGGAATGCAAAGATATATCTTTGTCTATGGGTGTATATCTTCATCATGCAAAGATATACACCCATATTTTTGAAATATAGAACTGTGCTAATCTTCCATTTTCGTATGCGACGAAATAAGAATCAGATAACCTAAAACATGCGTATTTCGGTGCATTTAAATATAAATAAATAAATATGAAGAAATTGTTCTATGGATTCGGTTCAAAAATCGTTAGAAGGAACATTCTTTGATCATTACGAAGATGTCAAGATGAAAACTCTCTAATAATATTTTCGGTTGTTAAGAAACCGATTTTTGTAAAAATTGATCAAAATCGTGCTTCAACAGAAATAACTAAACAAAAAATTCGAAAAAAAAAAATTGTATGAGGTTTATCGCACCGAGAGATCATCTAACCCAGTACTGAATTTCACAACTGTCTGAAGCTTGGGTTTTTTGCTACATACGACGCACACACATACAAACAAAGAGAATGAAGAATATCTTATTTTATTATGTGTGAAGAATAGAGTTCAAGAATTCTTTTAATATATAACCCATTTTATATATATATATGCTCGTTAGGGTCATTTTATTGACACTGTGATGAGCACTATATTTTTGTCGCTTGGCTCTGTGAAGAGCACTAAATTTTTTGTCGCGTGAGCACTGAAGAATGCTCGTGAGCAACATGTTACGGACCTCTCATCTAAAGTTTCGGGACAAACGCAACATAATATAATCACACATAAGAGACGTTTCTAAAAATTTGGAAGCTTCCATTTTATTTTATTTTTCATGTGTGTGTGAAGGGGGGGGGGGGGGGAGACGCCTCTTAAGGACGAGTTTTGTGATTGTAAACATTGCCTTTGCAGCTAAATTGTACCTGAATTTGATGTCAGCGACGTGCAAGGACTGAAATTGTCAGTACCCATAGAAGTCTGTAAAATTTTGGCTTATATCAAGTTTCTTGCTAGCGCTGTGTAAATATCGGATATTCCATGCTGACAAACTCATAAGCACGAAACCGATCCATGGATGCTGATATCTGTAATGAGAGTGTCTTTCAAACTAATTTTTTTTTTGCCTTGATCTGATTTAAACTTTTGGCTTTGACACAATATAATATATATAATTTTTTTGTTGTTGTGAGCAACAGATTGCCGATATCTGATTTAAAGTTTTGGGAGGAACACAATATAATATCTTTATCTCTTGCTTTTCTTGTTCCTAGATCATCTTCCATCAAGACAACGAAAGTCTTACTAAATATTTCCCTGAGTCTTTGCTACCTGTTGATTTTGGTGGACAATTGAAAGACCCCGACAACACCCAGTGGTTGAAGACAGCTCTTCAGGATGAACATTTGGAGAAATTGGCAAATTGAGAGTGCTGGCCGCTCAAGAACGATTCAAAGCAGTGTTCCTAAAATGTGTTTGTGACGAAATGTCTTCTTAGTGTTGCCAAGAACACTGCCATAATATGTTATATCAATGTATTTTCAATTATTTTGTAAATATTGTGTTCGACAAATACCATGCCAGCAGCTTAAATGTGTTTGCCATTAGCCATCAAGCTCATAGATTTCAAATTTGGCTAGTAAATTTGTGTCTATTAGCAACCATAGTGGCTTATAAATTAAATATTTCTTTCAGTGTTTAGTGACCTTAGTTATGATGAATAGCACACAATATCATAATTGCTGCATTTTCCAGTGACCTTAGTTATGAAAAATAGCAAACAATATCATATTTTCTGCATTGTCCAGTGACCTTAGTTATGACAAATAGCAGACAATATCATATTTTCTGCATTGTCCAGTGACCTTAGTTATGGCAAATAGCAGACAATATCATATTTTCTTCATTGTCCAGTGACCTTAGTTATGACAAATAGCAGATAATATCATATTTCTGCATTGTCTACTGACATTAATCATGACATATAGCAGGCAATATTATTTCTGTTCTAGACCAATCAAATATTTTGCGAAACGGAATAACAGTAAACATTTAGTAATTTAATCTATAAAACGCTTAAAAAACTGCTGTAATGAAAATTAAATAATATAAAAATTTCTTAAAATATGTAGTATACATGATAATTAGGAGTCTAAAGATTTAGACGAACAACAGCCTTATTTTTGAGGACAAAGAAAAAGCACAAGCCCACTTATTCAAATAAGTTCGGCATTTGAGGTAGAACACGCAGTTGGAAGTAGGAGAAAAGTTGTCATTGCTCCGAAGAGAAAAAGGGGAAAAATCACGAAGACAAGAGACTGGATACCATGAATGAAACGTTAAAACCACGGTGGAAAGAAGTAATAGCAGAAAATAAAGTAACAGTGGAAAGTAAACTAGGCGGTAAGAGAACAGAAAGCAGAGTAGATAGAACCAACAAAAAAGTTGGTTCTATTCGTTCTATTTCTATTCTAAATGAGGTTGCGTTTTGGGCTTTCTTCTGAAGAATGCTGTTTTTTTCCTTGGAAACTAGTACATACCTAATTCCTGTGTATACTGTATATTTATGAAGTTTTTATGTAATTTAATTTAATAATTTATTCATTGTTTAATCAAAGTTATCAATGTTTTCTTTTGTGTGTATAAACATCCATAAGATATAGAAGGAAATTTCTTCTCCTTTTGATGTAGCATTAATTTATCTTATCACTATTTTCAACAGAATATATTTTTTACATAGTTATTTCAACATAATTAATATATACAAAAGTAATTTAAATATAATAAATATATTCTTATTACATACTCATTTGAGTATAATAAATTATTTGTATATTGAATCTTATTGAATGGCAATTTGCAACAGCCGAGTCTTCTCCGTTAATATTGTATGAATAAAGCCGATATTTGCTATTTATTCGCTACCAGTGGCTAATAATCAGACAAGATTGGCTAGTAAAATTGCAGTCTATTTACCAGTAGCTTATACTTAACTACAAAATCATAATTTAAGCTATAATTATGGGTTACTTTATGCAATGCTAGGTAAATGAATTCATGTGCTTTTGTAAAATCATCAATATTTACAACATATTTTGTAAGAGATCTAAACATCTGTGCGAAAATGCGGGTTTAAAGTTGCATAGAGAAAAAGGTATTGCCATAATCGTAATTTTTTCTAAAACAGTCCAAATTACATTTTTTTTTTCTTCATATACATTCCGATAGGATCTTTAATTAAGCCTTATAAATTTAACCTACCTTGTCAATACATTTGTAAAAGTGAATGTTACATATATATATGTAATTGTGTACTTAAAGCTAGATTGAAACAGTATTTATTTTGTGCAAATGAAGTTAATTTTATGTATTTAAATTTCAGTAATTTTAACAATAAGTATTTTATACATTTCTGTGTAAATTATTTGTACAGTTGTATAGCCTTCAATATTTATGATGCATAATTTTCAAAAGTTTATAACCAACACTGCGGTGAAACTTCACATGATATCAAGCTTTTTTCTCGCAAATCGTCATATTCTCACTTATTTCAGACGTTCTTACCTATCTAAATTGCAAATATCATTTACTTTAAAATACTATAGAGTTCTGCCCCCCTGTTCGCTAAGTTCACCAACCCCCGATTTCGGTATGTACGCATCAATATTTCAAAACCAGAAAACTTATTTGGTTGACAGCGCATTTGAAGTTAACTATACAAAATTGATTATACAAATGTGATTATACAGATTTAGTTATACACATAATTAGGAAATAATTAAAAAATAAATATGTTTTCCGATTTGTAGTGCACGGTACAAAATTTATATATGGAGGCAAAAATAATTTAAAAGTAAAATATATTTTAATACTGAGCGATATTCTTTATTGTTTGAGTTCTAATTTGCATGGCACTGACAATTTATTCCTGCCAAATTAACAATTATTTAATTACATATTTTTTTTAATTAAAAACAGGCCTTTCGGCATGAAAATACATACAATACAGAACTACTTATCTTATCCCAGCGCCACCTGGATTATTGTCTCAAACGGATTTGGCATTTTTCCATACATGCAGTTTAATAAAATGTTTGTATCAACCATCATACGAGTTTAAATGAATAACAGCAAATCTTTCACAATCACGAGAGCTATCAATGCATGTTTGACGTTAAAGAGACACTACATTTTAATGCTGAAATACCTATTTTTTTTAATTCTAGCATTTTGTAGCTTAATAAATTCTGAAAAAAAATTTCACTAAAGCTTCTATATTTACCAATGGGATCGTTAAGCATATTGAAGCCCAGAAATTCCTTATTTAATCCATTGCCATTAGCTCTGTCTATATTTCATCTTAAGAATTCTTATTAAAATAATTACGGTTGGGTGTTTTGCATCGAATGGCTATAATCATTCTAGGAAAGGTTTTAATTGTTCCATTTTATTAGAAACAAAGAGAAAAAGAAACAAGAAATATCAATCATGCATAAAGCATTGATTATGAAACACTCTCCAAATGAAATGCAATTTTATTTAAACATCTCTAAAATGCGATACATTCAGCGATGCTATTATTTTAATTATCACAATATGACAATCATTTATTTTACTTGAAAATTTAAAACTTCGTCCAAAAAGGCAAATGCTATAAAATTGTCTGCTTCGCTATATAAAATCAATGAATATTTCATTCATACCACTAATATTCCAGACTCCAGAACTAAATATTTAGGCGTGAAAAAAATTCAGCAATTCTTATACAACTCTTACAATCATTTGATATGTTTACATTCTGATTCCATTAAAATTAGGCTTCGTTGTAGAAATACGTATACAAAGTTCGATGATCATTTAAAATAAAAAATATTGTAATTGCGTCGGCACAGAATATAGATGCACAAAAAATGCGCAAAAATAAAGTGGTTTTAGGGCGATTGTAATGCTAAATATAAATTTAAAAGATCCTTAAAAATCACGATCTTGACACATAGGAAAAAAATGGATGCCATATTTTATTTTGCAAAGACTCACGTGATCTCCTATAAAATATCTCCTCATATATCATAGATGTAATTATTATTTTAATTTTTATTTAAAAAACTACCGAACATATTTTGCTGACATTTTTTTTATATATTTTATGGGATAATATGAATATTTCCTAACATTTTCGAAACAATTTATAAATTTTAACTTTGCTTAAAAAATGTTTGAAAAATGGGGTCCCATAGGGTTCAATGTATTTCAATTTTTCAATCCGGGTTCAATCCAAAGCTAATTGGGCGATATTATTCATTTACATTCCCATATATCCCACAGACCGTCTCAACAATACACTAAAATTTCATTTTTATAAAGTCATCTTTATGGCAATTATCGTGCGAATGGACGGACAGACAGACAGACAGACTGACAGACAGAATGAACATAGCCATAAACACTTTTCAACTATGTTGGAAAATATTAGAAAGGCTTATAAATACTCAACTAGATCATTGAATATTCCGTACAAGCAAATATTTGTACGATATAAGATTTATAAAATTGTAATTGGGACTTATTGTATTTATATAAAAGTATTTATTTTAAACTCCAGCATTTTGATCTGTGTAACAGAAGCATGGATAATAAATAATTTTTAGTTGTTATAGTGATCTTATAGCACACGTGATTCGCAGTCAGTACATCATCTTGGCTGTGTTATTCTCTCCTCTAGATAGCCTTTAAGTTTTATGAATTTTATTGTATTTTAAAAGGAAGTTGATCACAAAATTGTTGAATCCTGCTGTTGTGAAACTGAAATCTTACCATATTATAGTAACTATGTAAACATGAGCCAAAACTGTAAATAAATCGAAATACATTTGTCATAAAAATCTACTTAATGTTCAATTATAATTTCTTTTTCTAGAAAAATTAATAGAAATTATTTCGAAACAGTACTGATATTCTTAAAACGATTGGCGCCAATCATTTGATGTAAACTTTGGCCGTCCTCTGTCGTTCCAGGGATTTTCCCCAATATTGCCTTGAAGTACTTCAACTCTTTTGAACTAAGCATAAAAAATATAACGGTTACAATACATATCTATATAATTTCTTATCATTATCGAACCAATTGTTTCAATTTTTATCTTAAAATTAAGTGCATTTATCTCTAAGCATGGTTTACTGACCCTTTGCACATGATATCTATTTTAATAGATATGAGTCTGCAGGGAAAGTCGTGTGCAGCCCACATCAGATTATTTTTGTCTTATCTTATAAAATAAAACTTTGTACCTCATATTGCACAGAAAATGAAAGATTGCTTATACGATTTCTCAATAAAAGTTAAAAGATGAAAATAATTATAAGTATATAGATCAAAAATAAAAACACTGATATTTTCTATGTAGTAACCTATTTTCGCTCGGCTTGATTTATATTATCTTATGTTAAATAAAATATAAAAATTCCAAAAATAAAAATATTGCTTCAATTAATGAATTTTTAAATATATAAGTACTTTACATTTCTGAAATTTTTCTATTTTCAAATACACAGGCTCTACTAACTCTACGATATTTATATATTTATCTTAAAATATAGCTGATTTATTACCTTCAGATTTATATTTTCAAGATTTTGTAACCAGACAGTTATGAAATTCTGGCAATATTATATAATATAAGATATTAATTTGTCGTTGAAATACTTTATATATAACTATAATTTTAAATTTTATTAACACTTTACAACGTAGTTGAAAAGTGTTTGACTTTGTTCATTCATTCATTCTGTCATTTAGCACGATAACTGCCGTAAAAATGACTTTTCAAAATGAAATTTTAGAATATTTTTCAGACGATCTGTGGCACCTATGGGAATATAAATGAATAATATCACCCAATTCGATTTGGATTGAACACGGGTTGAAAAAATGAAATGCATTGAACCCAATGGGATCTAACTTTTCAAACATTTTTTAAGCAAATTTAAAATTCACAAATTGTTTCGAAAATTTCAAGAAATGTTTAAATTATCCCACAAAATATATAAAAAAAAATTCAATAAAATATGTTAAGTAGTTTATTAAATAAAAATTATTTTATATAGAGAGAGAAACAAATTCAATTAAATTCTGACTCTCACTATATCCTCTCCAGAAAGAAAAAATATATATTATATAATAAATATCTTTCCAAGAGATGAATTATTTATATGCAAGGTGACGTTTCACATTTTAAAATAAATATTGTACATAATAATTTTTCAAATTTTTAAATAAAATATATTATTATAGTATTGTGATGAATGAAACGATTGGAAAAATGTTTATAAATGAAATGCTGCTTTTATAGAGGCGATTTATATTTCGATGACGTCATTTGAATAAAGTTCATTTGTTTTCGATGAGGTTTTCAAATATAATAAATTATTGTAGTATTATGATCATTTTAAAAGTATTACCGAGGAATGTATCACATTTTAAGAGATGTTTAAACCAGGCAATTTATATATTTCAATGCCGCCATTTGAATGATGTTCATTTTCTTCGATGAAGTTTTTAAATATAATAAATTAATGTAGTATTGTGATAATTTTAAAAAATATTACCGAGGAATGTATAGCATTTCAGAGATGTTTATATAAAATTGCATTGAAGTTGGAAAGTGTTTCATAATCAATGCTTTATGCTTGATTGATCTTTCTTGTTTTATATGAAATTTCGCTCAAGATTTTTTTTTTTTTTTTTTGCCCCTGCAACCAGTGAATACATTTTTTATCAATTTTTACGCTATTATTAACGAAATATTTTTTATCTCACCTTATTTCTTCAGTGAATTCAAAACTTCTAAATTGTGAAAGTAGTATCTTCAATTAGTATGAAATATAATTGTGGTAAACTTTGTATAAATTAAAAAAATCTTTTAAATTCTACGTTATTTTTCCATTAACGTAACAG
Organism: Amaurobius ferox; assembly: GCA_951213105.1. Lineage (NCBI taxonomy): Eukaryota > Metazoa > Arthropoda > Arachnida > Araneae > Amaurobiidae > Amaurobius > Amaurobius ferox. Next base: position 59,081,648 of record OX578151.1, read on the forward strand.
TAATTGTATTTGGTGCTAAATGTATATATATATGTTAATAATCAGTAAAGATGATGTATTTTGTTCGCAAATACAAATATGATCTGCAATCATAAAAGGCATGTTTGCGAAATTTTAAATCTAAAATTTTATTTATTTGAATGCATTAAAAACCGTAATGCTCTACGTTGTTACGTAATTTGGCTGATGTTGCCATTTGTGAATATGTTTTCCTGTTAATAATCAGTTTTCTGAATTACATTCTCCTTCAAATATCACTTTGTATTTTTTGCGTCCACTATTGTATGTTTCCATAAATAAAGAATATTTTCGAATTTTGCATGTGTTAATTCTCCTGCAACACATGGTAAAGCATAGGGAAAGTATTGGAATCATGTCGAAAATCGCAATTCGAATTTTCGACGGATTCACACGTTTTGAGACCTCTTGAATACGAAATATCTGCTTTTAGCGTGACGTCTGTGTGTATCCACTCTAACTCAATAACTAATTGATCAAATTTAATAACATTTTTAGGTACAATTCTGGGATAAAAGGACCTGCCTTTTTTGCGAAATGACCCGCAAAATTTTATGCGTACACTTTAGCTAAAAGACTAATTGAGCTAATTTCACAAAATTTGGCAGATAAGTCAGTTGTGGATTACCCTGGTGCAGATTATATTTTGGTACGATTCGACAAAAAATCAACTTGCCTTTTTTGTGCGAAATGGCCCGCAAGAATTGTCAACATCTAAACTAAAAGACAACATATTCTTTTATACGTAATTTTTGACTATGAAAAGAATAATTTTAACCCCCCCATCACACTAGGACTAGACTCTATCGTGATATTTTAGTTTTTTTTTTTTTTTGCATTTTCACTACGCCCCACTTGAATATACGTTCGGTTTCTAAATGAAAACGAAAATTGAATTAAAAGTGTAAATGCAGTGTAATTTCAAATAATTATGTGCATTATTTTGTGCAATTTAGCTCCATTTAATCAATTATTGAAGAAATAAAGAGACAAAGAATTTGAGTCTGTAGAGAAAGTTATGTGCTGGCCACATCTGATTTATGATTTAGCAACGACGATGGTGTCATAGTGTATGCTAACAGTTACATAGGCCAAAGTGTTACATAGGCCTAACAGTTACATAGACCTAACAGTTACATAGGCCAATAATGTTAGCTAAAAGTTACATAGGCCAAAACAAATCTCATGGGGGTGGGGGGGATGTACATCATTTTTTCTACATAATACAATTACTTTTCTTCTTTCTAATAGTAAATACTAGTCTACAAAATCTATAGCACGATGGTTTTGACATCGAATTTACACCAAGTAATTTGAAATAGGATGATTTTGGCAACAAACAGATTTGTTTATTCATACTTGCATGCAAAAATATTCCTCAAAGTACAATTGACATTTAATTAACATCTCGTTAAATAAATGACAATGGGAAATTCTTTGACGTCAAAATACATAGCTATTACAAACAGCGTCTTATCTAATGAATGGAACGAACTAGATCCCTGAGAATGTCAATATATTCGCCATATAATATTACATATGTACGGTGGACCTATTTGATGATATTTACTATTTTTTGTAATTTTATGTAGTTTTTTGATAAATTAATTTGGAAACATGCCACATCTCGAAAACGGCTCGTGCTCTACAGCATGTGTCATTCATTTTCATATAAAAATAAGGTATGCAATTATTAATTATTTAATTGTGTTGCAGGTCTTAATTTGATAATGATTTTTTCGAACATTCATTTGAAAATCGTGTGATGTTTAGAGAACCGTTCACGCTAGCGCTCTAAAGTTTATATCATTCGTTTTCTAATGAAAAACTACGTCTAAAATGATTCATTATTTATCATTATTGAAGATCTTGATTTTTTTAATGAATTTTCTAACAATTAAATTGAAAATTGGGCGTCTTCCGAACATTCGATTCCGTTTAAAATATATTCAGTTCCAGGATTCACTGATTATAGTAATCGTGTTAAATTGTTTTCTAAACGCTTCATTCGGCCCTGAAATATGGCGTCCATAGACCCACGAACACATACTAGCATACACACGCACTAACGTGCATGCACACACTAACATGCATACACACATTAGCATACAAACTAACCTGCATACACACACATTAATACACATACACGCTAGCACACATACACACCAGCAGACATACACATACACGTACATTAGCACACATACACTAGCACACTCACATTTATACACACTATCGCACTTGCACTAACACACATACTAACACAGATATCACATCAAAAGCGTTTGATTCAAATTCAGCAAGGCTTCAAACAATATCTTCCGTTGAAACCTCGCATTTGAATTTTCGACCCTGTCATAATACTTTCCTATACATTATACTTATGCTATATATCGGTCACGTAGAGTCCATAGAGGCTAAAATGCTGAGCCTCCCCGTTTAAAATATAAATGTATTTAAATTTGAAATGCATCGCCCGTTTATTTACGTTGAAAAATAACTTTATTTTGAACCTTTGAATTTGCAATACATTTGCATAGCACTTTTCCCAATTGCATCTAAATTGTCACTCCAGTTAGGGTTGTAGACTTCGAAATAGTCGTGTAAATTTTGGTGGTTTTTCACAGCAATTTTGGATGTTATCGTCCCTCTTTTTAAATCAATTTTGGTTTCTTTGCATTCGGATTCATTAAACGTATTAGCCGTAACGGCAACAGTAATGGCATTATCTGTTCCTTGTATTTTTGTTTCACCACAATCATCGCTTGCAGCTTAAGCGCCAAAAGTAAGATTTCCTATAAAATCTCCCTTTCCTCATAACCTATTCGACATTGTACTATCTTCATACACAGAATCGGAAATGAAGGATTCATGGATTTTTCCTAAGATGGATGGATTTCTCCATGGATTTCTCCAGCATGTTTCCAGTAGTTTTTCTCTTTTTGAGGATGAAAATCACGCCAGACATCATTTAAAAAATTCGCAGACCATCTTCATGTGTTCAGTACTTTAGGTCATCTCAACGTATATGTTTGCAGGCAATCTTCATGTGACTTTAGGCTATCTCAATGTATCTGTTTGCAGGCAATCTTCGTGTATTCAGGACTTTAGGCTATATCAACGTATATGTTTGCAGGCAATCTTTATGTGTTCAGGACTTGAGGCTATCTCAACGTATCGGTTTGCAGGCAATCTTCATGTGATCAGGACGTTAGGTTATCTCAACGTATGTGTTTGCAGGCAATCTTCATGTGACTTTAGGCTATCTCAATGTATTTGTTCGCAGGCAATCTTCGTGTATTCAGGACTTTAGGCTATCTCAACATATCTGTTTGCAGGCAATCTTTATGTGTTCAGGACTTTAGGCTATCTCAACGTATCGGTTTGCAGGCAATCTTCATGTGTTCAGGACGTTAGGTTATCTCAACGTATATGTTTGCAAGCAATCTTCATGTTACTTTAAGCTATCTCAATGTATTTGTTTGCAGGCAATCTTCGTGTATTCAGGACTTTAGGCTATCTCAACGTATCTGTTTGCAGGCAATCTTTATGTATTCAGGACTTTAGGCTATCTCAACGTATCGGTTTGCAGGCAATCTTCATGTTCTCAGAACGTTAGGTTATCTCAACGTATATGTTTGCAGGCAATCTTCATGTGACTTTAGGCTATCTCAACGTATCTGTTTGCAGGCAATCTTCGTTCATTCAGGATTTTAGGCTATCTCTACGTATCTGTTTGCAGGCAATCTTCATGTGTTCAGGACTTTAGGGTATCTCAACGTATCTGTGGACGTGTTTAGGGAAGTATTCAGGCGTCTCAACATATCTCGGGTTGAATCTCACGTACCAAATTAATTATTGCTCATGGGATTTTGCTTATGTTCCAAGAAGTCCCATGATAATATTTTTCTTTACCTCACTCATACTAAAAGCTTCGCAATAGTAAATGCACAGGCATCTATCTAATTGTTCCCTATAAGCGATACATTCAATATTCGAAATGTATTGCAGATCCAAGGTGACAGAGAAATGTTCTTAATAAGCGATACTTCGGTACATCCGAGATCCCTTTAAGTGGGTTCCACTGTATTTCAGGTTTTTTTAATTTTGAGGAACTGGAGACGCCTTAAAATTAGCAAAGATGTCAAATGAAAAAAAAAGTTCATTAGTACGTGTTGTAGGTAAAGTTAAAACAATTTCCTATGCATCTTCATTAGGCCATGAAGAATGAGAAGTAGAGTAAGGTAAACGAGTGAGCATTAAAGGTAAACGAGTGAGCATTAAAGGTAAACGGGTAGACATTGAAGAGAGTACATTGCGTAAACATTAATATTCAAAGGTTGTAATTCAAACACATCCTATGAAGATGATTCAAGGCACGTCTTTGCAAGTTAAATACAGAATGCTTAACAACTTCGTGATTGAAAAATCTTCTCTATTTTGCTTGACTTTTAGTCAAACTTTCTAACTTCTTCGATTTACCGGCAGAGGCGCTGCGAACTTAACCAATAGCTCATAGTCGTTCGCCTATTAGTATACCTTGCTTTTTCAGCTCTAGCAATACTTCAGTCAAAGTTAAAGGGATGCATAATGACTTTAGACAGTGCCCTGTATAATAATTATTATTGGGGACAAGGCCAGAACACGCCCTTAAGTCAGATGTCTGAAAGTAAATATGGAGAGATTGTAGCTCCTGTTAATCCAAAGACTAAGGCACACTATAGTAGAAATCTGACTTTGTCTAGTACCACTTAATTTAGTGAACTCAGTGAGAGTGACAGTGGCAGCTCGTGAGGTGACGCAGATGACACAGGATAAGAACTGCTTAACTTAAACTTATCTGCTGAACGGGTTATTATTATTATTATTTGGCGAATTTTTCGAACTCGTTTGGCTATTTTTAGTTAATATTTGACAATACTTGTACCAGTAGTGTGATGTCTTTTCATGATGTTCGTTGTCGAGGATGAAATGTAATCTCGCCGCTGAATCTGCTTCACCAATTCCCGAAGTCCCGAGTCCCCATTGGAGAGTGGTATCCAGGGGCCATACCCTCCTTTTCCTATCACCAACCTCTCGGAAGAACATTTGGAACAGCAGATTTAATGTGCCCCTGTACAATAATGGCAAAAGAAAAGAAAAATTGATGCAATATGAAGTTACAAAACATAACTCAAGCTCAATAAGTAAAAAACACTATGTGCAAAGGATAAAGAAAATTTGAGCAACGTATTTAGGCGACGTATTATTGTCTTATTTATGTTTAAATACGTTACTCAAGTTTTCCTTGGGACTCAAGCTTTTTAGAGATAGAACTCAAGCTTGTGGATGATTTTTAAAGAACTCGACATCGAAAACCGTTTCAACTGTTGTTTTTGGCGCCATTGTTATTGAAATTTTCCGCTACTGGGACATGGCCGGTAAGAGTTTTAAGATCATCCTGTGATACGTATCTAAGAATAATGAAGGCTCACTGGCTATTTACTTACTGAACATAGAGTATGCAGTGTCACGCAATGACTGCATGGGTTTAGCCTGGCCTTGACTGCACGCTAATTTCAATGTCACTGATGACGCACTAAACGTCAATCAACAATGCATAAATTACGATGTGTACGTCAGAACAACCACTGAAATCCAATTATAGGAAAATATTGACACCTATGACGTCATGAAAAAAATATTAAAGGAACTTTCTTTAAAACAAAGCCTCCCAAACCAGTTGTGATTGTGAAACAGGGGTTATTAGTATGTCGATTTAAGAGACAGTAAAATGAGTCTGTAAAAATCAGAATTCTTGAGCATATTCCATTTTACAAGGATTTCATTGCGTCTAAAGCAGGGTCACCTGTAAGTCGACAGACACCACTCGAGTAGGAGGTATACCCGACGTCAGTGGCGACTCGTGAGGTGATGCAGGTGACGCAGGATAAGCGTTGTTTCACTTTAAGATATTGGCTGAATGAGTTATTATTATTATTATTATTTGGCGAATTTTTTTAAACTTATTTGGCTATTTTTAGATAATATTTGACAACACTTGTGCTAAGGGTGTGGTAGCCCAGTGGTTAGCGCGCGGGAATTGCACTCGGTAGGCCCGGGTTCGATTCCCGCCACTGCCAGAACTGCCGCCGTGTTCACGCGGAGTACGATCACGTTAAACATGTGGGTCCGTAAGTCCTTCCGAGAGGTTGGTGGTAGGGGAAGGAGGGTACGGTCCCTGTGGATGCCTCCCCCTCTGGGTTCCAGTCTAAATTGGGTGGCTCTTCCCGGTCGTCCAAACAGTTACCTAACACTTTTCTGGTACGCCGGACGGTCTGGGTCTCAACAACATCAACGACACTTGTGCCAGTAGCGTGATGTGTTTTGATGATGATTTTCGTTGTCGAGGAGGAGGAGGAGGTATCCCGCCCCTGAATATGCTTCACCCATTCCTGAAGTCAAGAGCGGCCACTGCCCGACGTTGCTCGTGATTTAAAATATGGGCAAATTCTAAACACAGTTATATTGCTTTTCAAAACATCCCATTTAAATATTGAATTTAAATACCCTATAAAATATAAAAAGTATAAGAATATAGTTTCTCATCTGACAAAATTGTCTGCGCAGGCAAATCTGAAGAATGAAACATACTTGTCCCGTTTGTAAATCAGCTTACAGAAAGATAGACGTTTTGTAAACATACGTCAAAAAGTTATTATAGTGCAAAAGTTATAATAGTGCAAAAGTTATTATAGTGTCAGTTTTTATCCCGCTGCAACGATCCTTTCAATACATTCGTAAATATATGAATTTAAATTTATTTTTTTAAACATTATCGTGATCTTATATTCTATAACCGCAACTGATATGCGACTTCATATCGAAAAATAATTACTAGATCACCCCATGAAAAACGCAATTAATGTATGAGATCTTAAATTACCTAACAAAACGCACCTGTCACACAAACAGTGAAATTCACTATATTTTGAATCATAACTATTAATTTGCCATAAAGCGATAATAATTATCTAGTATATTGAACTTCAATTTTCAAGATATTTGAATATTCAATTTGGCGCCATTTTCGGCAGTTATACTTTTTGTAATAGTTTCGTATTTTGACGCCCAACAAATCGCCCAAAATCATTTATTTCCTTGTCATATCTAACGATTAGGTAATAATTTCGTCAATTTGGCGTCCTTTTCGTCAATTATACTTCTTGTAATATTTTTGTATTTTGACGCCCAACAATATGCCAAAAGTCATTCATTTACTTGTCATATCTACCGATTAGGGAGTAATTTTGTCAATTTGGCGATTTTCAAAAGTCGACAAGTGCAAAATTTTGTCAAATTGTCATCAAATTTGTCGTCAAGAATCAGAAATGGACAGACAAGCAAATAAATGGCTTTTGACGAATTGTTGGGCGTCAAAATACAAAACTATTACGAAAAGTATTTTTTCGAGTGAATGAAACGAATTAGATATACAAGAATAATGTTAACAAATATGTTATATAATATTACATATGGAAATGAAGCGTATTTTACGATAGTTAACATCTTTTACTTTTATGTATTTTTACCATAAATTTAATTAAAAAACGTGTAATATCTCGAGAACGGTTCTTACTGGCACAAGTTTGTGTCATTTGTTTTCTAATAAAAAGTTACATAAAATATGATTATGTATGTAACATTATTAAATGTTCTGATTTATTTATGATTTTTTCAAATTTTCATTCAAAAATTAAGGGGGGTGGGAGTCTCTTAAACATTCGATTGCCTATTGATCCATAGGGTTCAAGTATTCACTGATTGCAACAATCATACCTTTTTTCGTACGAAATGCTCTATTCTGTTGTGAGATAACGTATACACACCCATACTAACATACATACACACACACACAGACATCACTTCAAAAACGTTCGATTTGAGTTCATGGACGCTCTTCCGTGGAAAAATCGAATTCAAGTTTTCAACCCTGTCACAATACTTTCCCTATACATTATGCTAAATATGTAGGTAAAGTTGAAATATAATATCGTTTATGTATTTTTTTATAAAAATAATTCTGTATTATTGAAATAGAAGAAATTGAAAATCGACTTCTACATAAATGTATTTAATTCTGTAACTGAGCAACGTAATATCATTTCTTTTGAATAAAGTTTTTGCCGACCAAGAAAGTTAAGAGGATTAATCTATTTAAGTACCCCAAATATCTTAGAAGCATTTATTTGTAATGGTCCCAATGTTTAAAATTTATATCAATCAGCCACACGAGATTAATGTCTGATAAGAGAGTTAGTTCTTTATGCTTGGAATCCCCGAAAACGGAAAATGCATTTATGATTAGTAATGCTGGTAATGATCCTTTCCTTCGTAGTGTCGTACAAGACAGAGCAGCAGGCGCGAAGCGCCTTTAATCTCCAGTTTCAATATGTGGTTCTTATCGTCAAACTGTGACATTAATTCAGTGACCCTAATTGGAGGTTCGAGGTTTTTATTTACTACTTTTTATTTTTTGTCCTAGCTCCTAGTGTGGCAGTTTGTTGCACATTTAGAGTTTAAGCAGTTTGGGGGGTTGATGCAGATCTAAGGGTTACCTAGCGTTTTGGCAGTTTAGTGTTTAGAATTTTTTTTTTTTTTTTATAAAATAATAGTCGCGAGTTTTATTTTAAAATCAGATGTTTGAGGTGGGATCTCTTAATTCCGATTATCGATGTTTAGAACAGCGCGGGGTCTCTTACGAGATTTGGCCTTGCGATGATCATAGTCATGCAGATTGAATAACAGTTCGTTTGGAACGGATGACAAATTTCTGTAAAATTTAAGCGCTAGCTTTTTAATTTGGGCTCTAATAGTTTTTATTTTGAAGTCATTCCTAATTACCGAGTTTCTTAAGTACCTGGGAGCTTTCCTGATAATCCGTAGGATTTTGTTTTGTTTTGTCTCTAGGAGGTCTATCGTAGTTTTGCAGGCATATCCCCATACGGGTGCTGCATACAGCATTCCCGGGCGGATGACCGATTTATAAATTAGGAGTTTATTTTGATAACTTAGATTTCCGTTTCCTATCATTGGGTATAAGGCTCCTGTGGCCATATACGCTTTTTTGATTAAGTTCGTTACGTGCTGTTTCCAGGTTAGGTGGGAATCTATCGTTACACCAAGGTATTTAGTAGATTTTTCCGCTTTTAGGGCATGGTTGTTTATGTACAGAGGCGGCGGAGGTTTACGTTTTCTAGAGAAATAAATCCAATGACATTTATTGGGGTTTAATTTTATTCGCCATTTTTCCAGCCAAGAATTCGGAAAAGTAAATATTTTATATATAAAAAAGTTTTATTAATTAAAGTGGTACATATTTTAAATATTTTATATATAGAAATTTTTTATTAATTAAAGTGGTTTATATTTTGATCATCTCTATATTATATTGAGCGCAGTTTGATCTATTTTATCATGGTTCAATTTAAAAAATTATTCCAGGTAGACAAATATCTCATTACTGTTTAATTATTCAACCACTGATTCGTTTTCTATTTGCATTTTAGTGCTTTAATTACATAATTGAGTATTTCGATCTTTTTTCGTTTTATTTTTCAATCCATATAAGTAACAGACATTTTATTTAATTAACCAAAGCAAACGCAATAAATAATTAAAATAAAACATCACTAAAATATTTTACTTTTCTTTCAGGATAACTAATCAATTTATTGACGATATATTGGCGCGGAAGAACAGAAAGCCGTGTTTTCAGGTAAACACGGTTCAAGTTACAGGATGAGCATCACAACAAAGAGTTTATTGTTTTTAAATATCTAAAGACAGAATGAACGTGTGACAACGAAATTGGTGTCAATCGTTTAAGAATTGTTTAGGTTACAAAATATTTAAAATTACACAACACGTTGTTTCAAACGTATTTTATTTGAAATGGGGAACCATTTATATGAATATATAAAAATAATTTCAGTATTTTAATATTTTGAGCTATTTTTTTTCGAAAATCCGAGCGATTTTTTTTCCACTTTGGTTATTTTCACTTGAAATATCTTCTGAACTATAAAATATAGGTATAAACAGTAAGAATCAAAAATGTTTAGTAAGAAATCCAGCTTCGAGATCAACAATTTAATATTGTAAAACTATTATAGTTTTCAATCAATCTTCTTGTCAAGTTGTAGAAGACTGAAAATTTTCCGTTTTAAAAGTTTGTAATGCTTATATTTTAAAAACTAAAAGTTCTAGCTAGCTATAAGTCAGTAATTTGTAGCTTTTTAAAAGCTCTATATATGTATATAAATATATTTTAGATCGGATTTTTAATTTTTAAATATCGTGGTTCTTAAATTATGTAAAATCTATTGTGATCAATCAAACGTATATAGACTTGATATTTGGTCTTAGAAAAATTTTTGTCTTGCATTTGTTACCATTATGTGTCCTACTTTAATTACATGAGATATGTGTCTTATATTAGTTACCATTATGTGTCTTACATTGGTTACCATTATATGTCTTACATTAATTACATAAGATACGTGTCTTACATTAGCTACCATTATGTGTCTTATATTAATTACATGAGATACGTGTCTTACATTAGTTACCATTATGCGTCTTACATTAATTACATGAGATATGTGTTTTACATTAGTTACCATTATGTGTCTTACATTAATTACATGAGATATGTGTCTTACATTAGTTACTATATGTGCCTTACATTAGTTGCCTAATGTGTATTACATTAGTTACCATTATGTATCTTACATTAATTACATGAGGTATATGTCTCACATTAGTTACCATTATGTGTCTTATATTAACAACATGAGATAGGTGTCCTACATTAACTACATAAGATACGTGTCTTACATTAGTTACCATATACCAATAATATATGTTGAAAGCGAAACAACGAGAATGAAAACTACGAATAAACTAATTGAACTTGATTAAGAGTTTCGTTTCACAAGACCTTTTTCTCAAAGGAAAATTTTTTCGGCTCCATCAGACTTAAGTCATTGGAAATTTTTCATTTTGCAAATGTTTTAAGTACGCATGTGGAGAAAAAATGTTTCGCAAAATGTTTTAAATATATACCAATTTTAGAATTTTCAGCAAGTTTCCTTAATCAGACTACAAAGTCACATGATTTTTTTTTACTCTGACGTAAAGAATGGACATAACCAGTGCATGGTTATAAACTATTTGGGCAAAATGTATATTATTATACAATTGTAGAAATGAAAACGCAACAGTGAACACGATATATAAAAACAAAATCATATAAAATGATCCTTTACGCAGATTAGGAATAATTTTGCATTGCATCTCATTGTCTAACTTATTCGTATCGCTGTTTGGATCACATGAGGAAGGAAAGGTAGAGACGACCGTGACATTAGCAGGGGTGACTGCCAGTAATTAGAAGTTCAGTTTTGATGTTTATATGGAGGGTATATACGAAACATCTAATTGACAAGTATTACTTTCATCGCCATTCATGGACGTTGGATAAGTGCATTGTCTGTGTTCGTTAGAGAAATATGCAGTTATAGAAAATTTTGAACGTCTGGAGTTTTGAGAATTAAGGGCTAAAGGAAAAAAAAGTAAGTAGAATGTTTGTGGAAAATGTACTAAAATAAAATACGAAAATGAATAAAAATTAAATAAAATGTGAAAATGTACTAAACTAAAATATGAAAATAAATAAAAATTAAATAAAATGTGACAATGTACTAAAATAAAATATGAAAATAAATAAAAATTAAATAAAATGTGACAATGTACTAAAATAAAATATGAAAATAAATAAAAATTAAATAAAATGTGAAAATGTACTGAAATAAAATATGAAAATAAATAAAAATTAAATAAAATGTGAAAATGTACTAAAATAAAATATGAAAATAAATAAAAATTAAATAAAATATGAAAATGTACTAAAATAAATTATGAAAATGTACTAAAATAAAATATGAAAATAAATAAAAATTAATTAAAATGTGAAAACCTGCCTTCTTTAGGTAGATTACAATTTCCTTCTCCCATAGGATTATGCCGAATAGCAGTTTTAGGATGAGTAGTATTATTATTGCAATACTTATTTTCCTGATGACGATTATGATTATTTCAGGAATTATTACTCCGATTAAAATTAAGATTATGATTACACACTGAAATGTTTTTAATTACGATTATGATTATGCGCAGAAGCCGTTTTTTGATTACTATTACGACTATGACTTTCATTAACAATTCTTAAACGATTTTGATTACAGTAAGGATTACAAAATAAAAATATCGAATAGTTGGAATCGATTATAATTATGCGATTGCGATTATACATAGTCTGGATAATTCATTGTCACGTTGCTTGAAAGTAGGCGTTTCGCATTTGATTGATATGTTTTTAATCATCAAATGATTTGATTTGCAAGGCACTTAAATGAATTAATTTTCAAAAACTGTGATTTTTACTTTTCACGATCTGCCCCTGTAGATTATTTGAAGTTTAGATCTAGTCGCAATATACTTTACGAATTTATTAATTTATTAAAGAATTTAAATTGTTTACTTCGCGACACTCTTTTATATGAATGTGTATAAAACCTTTTATTTTATCGGTTATTTTGTTGAGCAATAAGTCTATTTGTTTGTCAAAATTAGTCCAAAATTGGTTTTACAATATCATTCCATTTGGAATTTTAAGCTCGAATTGTTTAGTCAGCTCTATTGCCACCACTATAATATTCCATTTTTCGAAATCACTATATTGTTGCTCTTGTACAGAACTATTATTATAGACAATTGTAAACAGCTGTTTGAATTTATTTTAAAATATCAACAACTGAATCCGCAAAACGGCTTTAAATGTATAAAATTTAAAATATTAATTTTTCATATTTTAAGTCTCAACTTTACTTAGAAACATCAGCTTTCTGTATATTAAGCAATATGAATATGTACGTAGTATGGCATCCCTTAAATATTAAATTATTGAAAACGATTGTTATTCATGATAATTTCATCATATGATCTACCTTTGTACCAAATTTCCAATTCCTAACTCAATCAGTCGAAAATTCAAATATTTTAATCTGAATCAGTTCCTTATAAATTCATTGCTAACTATCGTATTTTTGCGATTAGAACACCACGACCGATTTACAATCCTAAAACATTTTTCAAATCATCCAGAGTAATGCTGAAGTTTGCTTCTACAAGCTTTTCGCGAATTTTAGAACATTTCTTAATCGACCACAACTTAAATTCATTGATGAAAAAACGGAAAACATAGTCTGAGGGATGTTTTTCTTCAACTCTTTGATATGCATAGTGTGAGGACCAGATTTTTCCTTGATCACATTTTCATTTGCATTATTACCTTGCCGCACTTTTCTCCTGTTATATTCATTTATACCAACCAGGAAAGGCAAGGTTTTCTCCAGTTATCGGAACTTGCGATCCTTTTATCAGATAAGAAGCTCTCAGAATGCAAATCACTAATTTCATAGGCTGTGTTTAACATTTCCTCCTCCACTTGATCAAAACATAGCTCTTTTCGACGATCTTTGAATCATCAGATGGTATTTCCTGAATTATGTGTAGAATCTCTTCGATAATGACCGCTTGTTTTGACTATCATTTTACAACTTTTTTTTTTCAAAAAAAAAAAAATAAATAAAAATAACAGACTGCTAAAATCTTTAAAAAAATCAAATTCAATATTGTTTTTAAACCTCCTAATAAACTCAGATTTTTTTAATCTTGATGATCTTTTATAAATTCCTATTAGTTTGGGCATTTGAAGTATTTCTTGTCAGTTTGGTTTTTCTTATATTGGTCTAATTAAACATGCTTAAAATGTCGTATTAAGAAACATAAAAACTATATCAAGAAACAGGAAGTTAATAAAACTTCAATTGCGCAGCATTGCTATCAATTTAACCCCCATTTTGAGTTTCCTTCAGTAAAGATCATACAAAAATGCACGTCGATCTATGATCTTGACTTTTTTTAAGTTTTCCATATCCCGAAAAATTCCAGTAATTTAGTTAATGACTTGTCCAGTACTCCATTTTTGTCCGCGGTTTGGCGGAGTGTAAAGTAAATTTTCCCCCACTTCTTTTATATTCTTTTAAGACTCTTATGTATCACTTTAATCAATTTTTAATCCTGTTGGCTCTCATTTATTCTTGTTCAGACTTGATTCGTCTTGTCAGGATGCTCCTGCCGTCTTTTGGAACATTCCAATCTCGTCGTTGTTAATTCTCTTTTCGGATTGGCTGGACTGTTCTTCATGCTGCTTTCTGATTGGCTGTCTCGTAATCCAGGCCTTGAGTACATTATCCCTGCTTCTTGCTTCTTCCTCACTCATCTTTTGGATCGCTCTGGCAATTCGCAAAAAGACTCAGGAAACCTCAAATTAAGCTCCCGCCTCTAACAGATGGCGCTAAAATCGCGTACTCAGACGAGAAAAAATCCGAGGCGTTCGCAAGCCATTATGAAAAACAATTCCAACCAAACCACGACCTAATGTGTCAGGACACCCTAAGAATGGTTAGACAAACCTTAAATAACTTCGGCAATTCCCCGGTAACGGCTGAGATTAACCCAGCCACCCTGCAAGAGATAGTAGAAATAATCAAAAACCGTAAAAGCCCAGGGCACGAAAAAATCAGAAATATTGCGGTTAAAAACCTACCCCTGAACGTAATATGTTACTTGACTATCTTAATAAATAAAATATTTAAACTAAACTATTTTCCTAAAGCATGGAAGGAAGCGATAATCATAACGATCCCTAAGTCAGGTGAGGATGCCACAATTCCAGCCAACTACAGACCAATTAGTTTGCTAACGACACGTCGTAAAATTACTGAGAAAATAATTCTTAAGAGACTGAACACGCACCTTAGTGAGAATGACATCATCATTCCGGAGCAGTTTGGATTTCGGCCAAAGCACTCCATCACTCATCAATTGCTGAGAGTGGTAGAGTACATATCTTCTGGTCTCAACAACAAGACATCCACAGCTGCGATTTTTCTGGACATACAAAAAGCCTTTGATAAAGTGTGGCACTGTGGATTAGCGTACAAATTGATCACCTTAAAAGTCCCTGACGCTCTTGTCAATTTTTTAATCTCATACTTAAATAGCAGACACTTTCAAGTCAGAGTAGGAGGTAACTTATCTACACCCAAGCTCATTAAAATTAATGTACCGCAAGGTTCTATATATATATATATATATATATATATCCTGGGCCCGACACTCTTTAACATATACCTGAACGATATCCCCAGGACTCCAAACACAGAGCTGGCACTCTATGCAGACGACACTCCGATGTCTCAGTAATGCACAGACAGCTACAACAATACTTAGACATACTCCAAACATGGCTGGAAAAATGGCGAATAAAATTGAACCCCAATAAATGTCATTGGATCTATTTCTCGAGGAAAAAGAAACCGCCGCCGCCACTGTACATAAACAATCATGCCTTACGCGCGGAAAAATCTACTAAATACCTAGGTGTAACTATAGATTCCCACCTAACCTGGAAACAGCACGTAACGAACTTAATCAAAAAAGCGTATATAACTACAGGATCCTTATACCCAATGATAGGAAACGGAAATCTCAGTCATCAAAACAAACTGCTAATTTATAAATCGGTCATCCGCCCGGGAATGCTGTATGCAGCACCCGTGCTGTATGCAGCACCTACAATAGACCTCCTAGAGACAAAACAAAACAAAATCCTACGGATTTGAGGAAAGCTCCCAGGTACTTAAGAAACTCCGTAATTAGGAATGACTTCAAAATAAAAACTGTTAGAGCCCGAATTAAAAAGCTAGCCCTTAAATTTTACAAAAATTTGCCATCCGTTCCAAATGAAGTTATTCAATCTGCATGACTATGATCATCGCAAAGCCAAATCGCGTAAGAGACCCCGCGCTGTTCTAAACATCGATAATCGGAATTAAATATCCAACCTCAAACATCTGATATCAAATAAAATTCCCGACTAATGAGCTGCCAAAATGCTAGGTAACCCTCAGATCTGCATCAACCCCCCAAACTGCTTAAACTCTAAATGTGCCACACTAGGAGCTAGGACAAATAATAAAAAGTAGTAATTAAAAACCTTGAACCTCCAATTAGGGTCACTGAATTAATGTCACAGTTTGACGATAAGAACCACATATTGAAACCGGAGATTAAAGGCGCTTCGCGCCTGGTGCTCTGTCCTTAACGACACTCGACTTTCACTCATCTTTTGGACCTCGGGTTTGTTGGTTCACTTGCATTGATGAAGGAGATCCAACGTATCCGCGAAACAGCTGTATTCTGCATTATTTTGTTATTTGTGCTTCTTTACGTTGCTCTAGCTTGTGCAAAATATGGCTATCTCGGCAACTTGAAACAAGAATTGGTGGCAAAAGACAACACCATTCAACGAAAGAAGAATATGGAATTCATTTATATAAGAATAATTCAAAATGTAAATAAATATAATTCAAATGCATTGTTACAAACGTATAAAATAACTCCATCGGAGTCTCTTTTCTGTAACTGCGCCAAAATTGACAGTAAATTTGACAGTTTTTGACCATTGGCTATGATATCCAGTGTCATTGGTGAGGAGCAAGACCCAATGAGAGGCACACAAAAATCAAGAGGCAATGTTAAAAGTTTAAAATGCTTCGTATAATACGGATAATTTGTAGTCCTGTAAAAACCCTATAAAGGATATTTAATTGGATTTCGGATCGTAGTTTTCGAAATATAGTTTTTATAATTTTCCCATAGTTTATTTTATTTTAATACGCATTATTTCTACATTCTTCTATTTTATTATTTTCTGTGTTGTTGTGTTTTATTAGTGTTTCCATGTTTCTTTTCTGTCATTTCGTTGTAACTGTTCTCCATCTTTTGGGTAATTTAGGTGGCCTGGACAATAAATCAGTGTTGTAGCCTCTTGAAAGTTCCCCAAAGATATACAATTTGAACTTTATTGATGTTTCATTTTAAAAGACATCATGTACACAAAACCATTTCGTCTTCATCATATTGAAGTTACTGACGATTTTTATGTTTAACAGGCCAAACAGCAAAATTGTGATGTGGGCAGCACAAGAATTTCCCTACAGACTCAAATTAATTTTCTCCCTCTTACAGAATGCAATAAATTTAATTGCACAAAATACATGGATATTTATTTACTGTTTTAATTCTATTTTTGTTTTCATATGGCAACTAACCCCGTTTCCAAACGGCTGCTTTGAAAAAGTGCCAAAAAAATGAAATATCTCGAGAAAGGTTCATTTTGGACTAATGGGACTAGTCTTATTATTTAAATTATGTATAAGATCATTTAATTAATTCATTTATTCCTATTTAGTTTGTTATTTCATATTTTGGCCACCCAGGCCGATTTCTTTTACTTCTTCTGCAATACATGATAATGTATCGGGAAAGTACTGGATTCATGCCGAAAATCGCAACTCGAGTTTTCGACGGATCTGCACGTTTTGGGATCTCTAGAATACGAAAACACTATTTTTAGCGTGACATCTGTATGTGCGTCTGTCTGTCTGTGTGTCTTTCCGTGCAATGTATATCCACTCTAACTCAAAAACTAATGGACGCAATTTCATAATATTTGGTAAGTCACTTGTGTTTGACCCTGGAGTGGATTCAATTTTGGTACGATTCGGGATAAAAGAACCTACCTTTTTTTGCGAAATGGCCCGCAAAAATTGCTTGTATACTCTCTAGCTGAAAAACTATTAGATCAAATTTTTAAAAATCTGTTAGATTGCAGATCACTTGTAGGTTTCCCTGGTGCTGATTAGATTCTGGAATGATTCGGAAATAAATGACCTGCCTTTTTTTTTGCAAAATGGACCTCAAAAATCGTCAAATTCTAAAATAAAAAACTACGTATATTCGAATATATCAATTAATTGCTTGTTTTGTACGTAATGTTTAACGACAAAAATAATATAACCTACCGCATTGCACTAGGACTAGCCGTTCTCAATGTATTTCAGTTTTTACATTCCCTGCAATACATGGTAATGTATAGAGAAAGTATTGGAATTATGCTGAAAATCGCAACTCGAATTTTCGACGGATCTACACGTTTTGGGACCTCTAGAATACGAAAAAACTATTTTTAGCATGACGTCTGTGTGTGTGTGTCTGTGTGTCTGTCTGTCTGTCTGTCTGTCTGTGCAATGTATGTATCCACTCTAGCTCAAAAACTAATGGGCCGAATTTCATAAAATTTGGTAGGTAGGTCACTTGTGTGTGACCATGGTGCTGATTAGTTTTTAGTACGATTCGGGATAAAGAAACCCGCCTTTTCTTGAGAAATGGTCGGCAAAAATTGCTTGTATCAGCTCCAACTAAAAAACTAATGGGCAGAATTTCACAAAATTCGGTAGCTAAGCCGCTTGTAGGTTACCATGGTATTGCTTAAATTTTAGTACGATTCGGAAGAACTTTGATCTACCTTTTCTTGCAAAATGGGCAGTAAAAATCGTCAAAATCTAAAATAAGAAACTACATATGCTCAAATATATCCATTAAATGCTTGTTTTATACGTATTTTTTAACGAAGATAAAAATAAGACCAACCCTATTACACTAGGACTAGCCGTTCTCGAGATATTTTAATTTTTTAGTATTTTCTCTACGCCACTTTTGAAAAAAAGTCCAGTTACCAAATGAGAACGAAAAATGAATTAAAAGTGAATTAAATTGAAATAAAATAAAGAGAACTTGAATATAAGTCTGCAGAGAAAGTCACGTGTTGCCGACATCAGATTTTTTTTCCCAAATCGTACCCAAAATGATATAATCTTCAGGGTAATCCACATGAGACTTATCTACCAAATGGACAATTCCGGCCTTTTTTTTAATTTTTTTATTCGATTCGAAATGTTTCAAAACGGACAACGGTATAAAAATTTTTATTCTCCGAGCTGTATTTCATGTTTTATTAGCAGTTAAAGTTCGCCTTTCTGACTGTGGCGGGAAAACGGTTCATTTTGTCGCGCATGGAATATGACGTCACAAGGTTCTTCCGCGGCTCCCGTCATTGGAGAATTGATGCATAAGTTTGGTTATATTCGGAAAGTTCCGATAATTATAATTTTTTTTTCAGTTCCAAACTTCCGAATAGTTATAAGTATTGTATCGCTCCATTGTACCCGACTGCTAGTTTTACATCCTCAGATAAAATATTTATATCTGTGTCAAAAAATTTTTTTCGTGAAAAATTATATGAAGGGCAGGAACTCAGATTGTAAACAAAATTCGCCACTGTCATTAAAGAGTGTTCGTTACGTATGCTATTAAGTTTGTATTGTTTTAGTAAAATATTGTTTTAGTTAATACTATGAATGCAGGACATGAGAAAGGAGAGAGTAAATAACAATAAAATAACTCACTGACTTAGGTTTAAACAGTCATAACTATTAAACAACTAATTATTATGCTTCAGTTAATTTTTAACAAAGTCTGAGTAATATTACGAATTTCGCTATCTATCAGAATCAGAACAATAGTAATTTGGAGATACAAAGTATATTAATTACTGTATAATATAAATATTAAAAAAAGTATAGCTCATATTAAATTATAACTTTAATTATAAAAAGAATTACTCATAAAATAATTAAATTTCATCAAATTCTATTGAATTTTCTACATTAGAGCACATATTTTGTTCTTTCAACATTGCATAGTGTGGGACGTGGAATTGAAAAGAATTAAGATTTAAGATCATATTATATTAATTGTTTATTAATCATTGAAAACATGGCCGTTGATCTCATAAAGGGGAATTAACATTTAAACGTACATTGCTCGTTGTTGTGCCGCAATAAGCCCTCCAATTATTTTTACCTTTTGTGTAAGTCCTGAAAAGAATTATTAATTAATATCAAAAGATTAGACTATTTAAAACTTAAACAATATAATTTATTAACCACATCAATTTATCATCAACAACAATTTCTCATTTATTATCAATTTTCATTTAACTATTTTAGCTAGGGGAGATACGACCAGAAGTATTAATTTTACGAAGGTGTCTAGGACCGGTAACATCAGAGCACATACCTTCCAGTTTAGACTTGGGCTCATCATCTCGCTTGCATCGGTCTTAGTGCTGAAGTACGGCCATAACTCTATGGTGTGTGGCTCCTATTCGTACTTTTCACTTCGATTGATACTTTATATCTGCAACTGCTAGGTCATGTTTGTTCGTTCCTTTTGTCAAACTCCTTTCGACAACACTTCGTATGAAACTTCTTGCAACCACATATTTCGTGTCAGACTTACTTCTGCAACATTTTGTATTAAAGTGACTTGTGGTTCCTTCAACGGGTGTGAGGGGGGGGGGTAGCTCCGCCCTTCTTCTCCTTGGCGCTCATTGGTTCTTATGAACCCAATGGCATCACTTGACATTTATCAAGGCCCCTCTCAGCCCCTTTGACCTGGGACACCCAAATTTATTGTATTTGACCTGAAAGTTCACGTTGTTGTAAACTCCGGCGCCAACCAGACTAAAACCTTCGTTAGCCGTTCTATGCACCATAAATATTGAAATAAAAATGTCTCATGTGAGGACATATTCTGGCCTCACACATAGCAATAAACAAGTTTTGAAACATTATTTATTCCCAACCTGTTTCGAATCTTTGAATGCATAAATGAAAAATTAGAGAATATTTTCTCTATTGCAGCACTGCTTGAAGGGGACGTTTAGAGATGTGCAAGTAACTTGCAAAAGTCTTTAGAAATGTCACATGCTCTTGCTAATGGTTGCTCTTAGTCCTCGGACGAGTCGGATGGTCTGGGTTTTCGACATGCTCTTGCTATACTTCTCCACCATTTATTAGCATCAACAGTCTTAATCACTTTATCTGGTCCACATGTTTTTTTTTTATTATATACAAAAAAAAAGAAAAAAAAATTGTAGGAATTTTAAAAGATTACTTCTATAAATTATTCATAAAAGTTATACCTTCAGATTCAAATAAGGATAAAATGAAGATTGATTTCATAGCTTCTTATTAATCAATTAATGTTTCATTATGTTTTATCATTTTAATTAAACAAATTATTATTAATGAAATAACTAATTAATATTCTGATTTAAATCTCAATTATATTATGTACAAATTATATTGTTTTTGTACATTTTTTTTAAATCCAGTCATTTTTCCCAGTTTTTGCCGGTTTTTACCAGGCTTTTGCCACTGTCCTGGCAAAAATACCATTTTGCTGGCAAAATGACCAAACCTAGGAGTAAGTAAGGACACTGAGCTGCAGCAATTGTGATATTTTAAATATAGAAACTTTCCTAGCTATTGGAAAATCCAGGTTAAAAACTAAGCTATCGAAAATAGAATCACTCGATCCAAAACCCAATTATATACACTTGCAAGACTTTGGAAGAGCTACAAATTCTTGCTCATTGTTCATAGCGAGCACTTTTAGTTTTCGAGATATAAGCATTAAAAACTTGTAAAATGAAAAATTTTCAATTTTCTTCAACTTGTCAAGACGATTACTCGAAAACCAAGTCAGTAAGGTTCAATATATTAGCTTTTTTTTCTCAAAAAATATATTCAGAAACTAAATTTACTAATATATATTTTTGTCGCTTACTATTTATATCTATCTTTTGAAGTGTGAATGAAAGTAGGAAAAATTAAAAAATCACTTGCTTGGATAGACGCTTTAAATGTTTTCTAAAAATGTTCCAAAGTATTAAAATCATTTCATATATTCATAATCTAGACCAACGAAACAAGAAAAAAATATGTACATTTTTAGCTATCACGTTCGGAAAAATTGGCGTCCAAAGTGTTTGCATTTTTCGTAATGCTCCGATTTCCACTACAGATGCCTTAAACGTAAATGTAATTCACATAATGATAATAATAATTATTATTATTATCATTATTATTATAAGCATTCAAGAAAAGGGTATCAAGTTTACATCTCGAGTTTCAGCTGTCACAAATTATTTATTATTTCTGAAAGAGAGCGCCATCACAGTAAAATCGATCCTAGGCAAATTGTCTGAATGCCCTTTAACAAAACCAGAATCCATGTTTACAATAAAATAAAATAAGGAACAAACTCAAGCAGACCAAGAACAAATGGGTAAAATAATTATAAACAAATTGTAAACAAAATTAAACGCCAACTACTTGCAAATATCTCAATAGAAACAGCACATAGTAAAATGTTGCATCACAGGTCAAACAGGCATTATGATTGTCAACAGGCTTTTTTGTATTTGAGTAGATTTTGCGCTTTTTAATTTCTTGATATTTAAATAAATAATTATTGTAAGAGATTTTCACTTGTATATTTGAAATCAGAAAAAAATTCTCTATAAATATCAATTAGTTTTAAGATCTTTTTAAAAAAAAATCGGAATTGTCCATTTTGTAAAATTACGTCGAATATTTTTTGATTTAAAGCGGATACATTGCAGAGGCACAGATCCAGACAGACAGGCAGGCAGACGTCGCGTTAAAAATAGGTTTTTAATATTCTAGAATACTCAAAATGTGTAAATTCTTCGAAAATCTGTTTTTCTTTTTTATTTTAGACACGATTGCAAAGCATTCCCTATGTACTCTCATGTATTGCAAGGAAAGTAAAATGGTAACTTAATTTAATCTCAGAGAAACTTCAAAGATCAAAATCTGTTGTCGTGTATAAACGACTAGATTCAAATATTCTTACTTCTTGTCAAGGATATTCACTTCTTCTCTTAACGTGCTTTGGCCGCATAAGTCCTTGACTTGTAATCTAAACGCGGTATCAGATTATGCAAGCGAGTGCTTTCCCTTGAGTTATCCGGTTTATAACTTAATCATCAGCAGCTTGCCAGAGTGCTTGAAAATGACTAGTAAGTAAAGGTGTGTGCAGATTGAATTCGTAAAGCGCGGTTTAATTTTAAGGAGAAATTAAACCATTTTAAACGAATGATGGAATTTGTAAAATTTAAAGCAATCATAGACCACTTAAAATATTTATAGAACATTTAAAGCATTCATAGAGCATTTAAAGTATTTATAGAGCATTTAAAGCATTCATGTGGAGCTGAAATTAGATTTTTGATTAAAAATAACGTGAAATACAATGAAAAGTTCCATTATTTTGTGTATTAAAAATGAGTTATAAAAGCCATTTTGTGTGCTTAAAAATGAGTTGCAAAGCCAAGTTGTGAAAGTTTGAAATTTACGATTTAAAGAAGAAAAAGTATCTTGTAGTTGATCTGCCACAAAATTATTTTTAAGAGCGTATATCCCAAAATAAGGTAAGTTTTTATTTCTGATATTTCATTTAGATTTCAATGCTATTGTTTGTGGTATAATTTGAAAAAAAAATCTGAATTTGAAAGTACAGAGGAAAGTCTGTTTCTAATGAAATTAATTTGCCAAATCTAATCGGAAATGACATTTATTTTGTGAAATAATTTTATTGTTTTTCTATTATTTTATAACAATACATCATAATGTATTAGGGAAAGTACTGAAATGTTGTCAAATATTAGTGTGTGTGTGTGCTTGTGTATGTGCGTGTGTATGCGTGTGCGTGCGTGTGTGTGCGTGTGTGTGCGTATGTATATGTGTGTGTGTGTGTGTGTGTGAAATGTATGTATCAAAAATAGCTCAAAATCTATCCAAAGAAATTTCATAAAATTTGGAAATCATGTCACAAAGCGTCACCCTGGCACTGATTAAATATTAATATAACAGCCTATACCAGTAGTGCCCAACCATAGGGGCATTGAGAGCTACTTTTGATATGCATTTAAGATCTACTTCTGTCTATACTAACGTAATTTGTCATCGAGGATAAGGGTCTCAATCTCCCCTTTCGGATTGAAACTTAACAAGGAAATCTCAATAAAATTGTAAATTTTCTTTTGTAGTAATTTTCGGAAGAAAACGTCTCCGAAACTCCTACCAAATATCTATTCAAAATACGAGACTGATATGAAACTCGAGTATCATATATATATTCACAACTAATCTAATAATGCAGCATACATATAAGAGGCATACATTATCCAGCATATCCGATTAGAGGATATGCTGGATCCCTTCGTCAGAGCAAAAGAACCAACAAACCCGAAGCCCAAAAGAGGTTTCGGGTTTGTTGGCTCTCTTGCACTGACGAAACGGATGCAACGAAACGGATGACGAAACGGATATCCTCAAAACAGCTGTATGCTGCATTACTGTGTTATTTGTGCTTATATACGCTGCTCAAGTCCCTTATCCTTTGCACAGAGTGTATTATTGATTTTATATATATATATATATATATATATATATATATATATATATATATATATATATATCTGAAATAATATATTAATCTGAATTAATATATTTATTTTTACATTTTTATTTCGGTTGGTTCATCTGTTTGTTTGTTTGGATAAAATCTTGAAATCAACTGTTGACCCACTCCTGCTATGCCGATTTTCTTAAGTGTACAGTTTACACTCCTGAACGTACCCGAAAATTAAATGACCATACCCGATCGAATAAAAGAGCTTACAGTGCCTCTAGCGGAGAATTGTGAGAACTACTACTGATTAAACAATGTAACTATACTCATTAGACTTTGCAAACGGTTATTTTTGTCTGTCTAACTTTGTTGACGAGTACGCTGTTCTAATTCTCCGCTAGGAGCGCTGCGATAACTTCAACTGTATTGTTTGGACCAGAGATCGAGATGCGATAAGCCCAAAGGTATACCAATTCAGAAAGTTTCTCTCACATCACACGCCAAACGTCGTTTTATCGCCAGTTCTGGTACACTATTTTTGCAACTCCTGCAAGCGGAGAGAAGCGGAATTCCTCAAGCGGAGAGAAAGACGATTGTTTTTAATCCGCGATATTATTCACGGAGACAGATTAGATACATTTGTATCCCATTATTTAAATCATGTTTTATGCACATTTTGGTTTTAAAGTAATACTATGAAAATACATGTATTTAAGAACTTTTTGTACTGCATGCAGATTGTTTGCAATGAGTGTAAGAAATGTTCCACCCACATATATAATTTATTATTTGAATAAAACGTTTATATGCTAGATTTTGGAGTAAATATATTCGTAGGATCCGTATGTTGTTCAATACTTATATTGTACAACAATCAGTGACGAAAATTGAAGATTATTTAAAAGGAGGGAATATTTGTCATTTTAAAAATGCAAAATTTGTGACATTTTAAGGAAATTTGCTTGACATTTTCGGTTTGTGGGAGCAATAAATATTACTTTTCTGACATACCTAATATAATGCATCGTATTTCAAGGTAGACTTTTCAAAGTTTTTCGGAACCCTTGGGATTCCGCGACGTGATAGTTTCATGCAAATTGTCTTAAATTTAAAAACGTGTAAAATTTTGATGCATAATTTGGACAACAGGTGATATTTCTTATTTTGGGGTTCCACCATCAAATTAAATTTCAAAAGGGTTTCGTGACAAAATGAATTTGAAAAATACTGATATAATGTATAGGGAAAGTATTATGACGAGGTTGAAAACTCGAATTCTGCTTTGTGTTTTCGACGGTAGAGCTTGTTTCAAACATCCCTGAAATCGAATCGAATGTTTTTAAAGTGATCTGTGTGTGCATGTATATTAATGTATGTAGTATGTGCATGTATATTAGTGTGTGTATGTGTATTAGTGTGTGTGCATGTATATTAGTGTGTGTATGTGTATTAGTGTGTGTGCATGTATATTAGTGTGTGCGTCCTTGAGTCAGTAGATGCGATATCTAACGAACGGATGGAACGTTTCAAACAAAAAAAATTCGATTATTACAATCAGTGAATACTGGAAGACTATTGATTTTATAAGCAATCGAATATTTGGAAACCAGCTCCAAACTTTCGAATGAAATTTTGAAAAACATCATAAAAAATCAGAACCTTTAATATTGTTACATAAAATATCATTTTTTATTTAATTTTTTATTAGAAAATGAATGACATAAACTTTGGGATAATAGCATGAACCATTCTTGATATATTGTACGTTTTTCAAATAAATTTTAGAAAATACATGAAATTAAAACAGTACTAACTACCGTAATATGTTTCCATTCCATGTACAATATTATGTGACAACGGTGTTAGCATCATTCTGGTAGGTTTTATTCACGAGACACTGTTTCACAATAATTTTGTATTTTGACATCAAACAATTCGTCAAATGTAATTTATTAGTTTGTCTGTCTGTCTGTAATGCTTGTCGATAAATTAACAAAATATCGTCAACTTGACATTTTATTTAAAATGTTTCCAAATTGGCAAAAATGACATTAAATTAATAAAAATGATATCAAATTGATGAATATTCTTGAAAAATGAAGTTTAATTTATTTGATAATTCCTATCATTTTGGGGAAATTAATACTCTTGATTTAAGAGATATTGAGTGACCTCAAGGTACAAGGGTAAAACGAAAACACATTCTTGCACAAAACATAGATAAAAACTTACCCCATCCAAAAAATTAATAATGCAGGTTGCAAACAAAAGTAATAGTCTAAATTTTGGTGAGCAATTTAACAAAGTGTCTGTCTGGAAATTTAATTTGCTAGAAAATATGTTAATGCCTAAACGGAATATGCTGCAGAGCCTTAGTTAAAAAAATTTTAATGAATTTATACTTTTAAATTGTTTTAATTTTATATATTTTATTATTAAATAAAATAATTTTAAATGTTATTAGAAAATAAATAAAAATATTTCCTAATTTAAATATGGTAAACAAATGTTAAAATTAAATGCACTTTACATTTTAAAATTCTCTGGCTAATTACATTTCCAGCAAGTTACGTATGTTGTTGTTGTTGAGACCCAGACCATCCGACCCACCAGAAAGGTGTAAGGTAACTGTTTGGATAGCCAGAAAGTGCCACCCAATTTAGACCAAAACCCAGAGGCATCCACAGGGACAGTACCCTCCTTCCCTACCACCAACCTCTCGGAAGGACTTACGGACTCACATGTTTAACGTGATCGTATATCGCGTGAACACGGCAGCAGTTTTGGTAGTGACGGGAATCGAACCCGGGCCTACCGAGTGCAATTCCCATGCGCTAACCACTCGGCTACCGCGCCGCAGCAAGTCACGTATGTGTAATCGTTCATTCAAATTAGTAATATATTATATTTATACCGTAGAATGTAGGATCTCATTAATTTGACATTTATGGATTTTTTTTGTGAATATATATATATATATATATATATATATATATATATATATATATATATATATATATATATATATATATATATATATATATATATATATATATATATATATATATATATATATATATATATATCAAAATAAAGTATAATATATATATATATATCAAACTTTCAAAATAAAGGTATAAATCAGCATATATATATACATATATATATATATATATATTATCATTATTATTAAATAGGTAACATGAAAATATTGTAGGCTCATTTTTAATCATTTATAACAAAGAAATAAGCTATAAAAAAACTGAAACCACAATATTTTCAATTGGATTTAAATTCTGGAAAATTATGACTGAAAAATGACAAAAAATATAACAAAGTTAACTAGATATTGGATTAAAATGTTTGGGGATAAAATCCGTCATCAATATTTACTCTGTCAGCATAACAAATTTAAAGATAAATATTTCACCATATATACTATTACCGATTTTTATATTCAATATAACTTAAAACTATTTAATGCATTATCATCACTGTACACCTTTAATTTATTTAGATAAGCATGGGCCATATTTCTGAGACAGTTAATAAATATTTCAAAAGTAAACATTACTGTTCACATACATATATGCTGTGTTTAGCAATTCTTTTTATAACAGTTTTTATGGATATATATATATACTTTCAGTAACAGTATTTATTTATGAACAAACTATGGAAAATACTTGTCAAATGTGTTAAAGACAATGTTAAAAAATACTATTTTTTGTAATTGTGGAATATGCAATTTATTATAAGAGAAAAAAAAAATAAAGATTGGATTTTGGTTTCCCAAATTTTCAGCATTTTTATTTTTTCCCTAAAGGAGATGCAAGTTCCAAATAAAGCTTTAAACTATGTTAGTTTTATTTAGCATTTTGCTAAAAGAAATCTTATTTTGCTAATACATGTTCTAACATTAAGCAACAGGTTTCCGGTTTTCCCTAATTGTAATTTTGTACCAAATTTCGTTCAAATCGCTTCATTCGTTCGTGAGATATCATCTCCACAGATTTACTGACGCACTCACGCACTCACTAATTTTTCTAATTTTTTTTTCTCTAATTTTTATTTTATACTAAATTTCATTCGAATCGCTTTATTCGTTCGGGAGATATCATCTCCACAGACTTACCGACACACACTCGTACGCACACACATCAAACACATACATGCATGACTTTAAAAACGTCTGATTCGTGGTCAAGGTTGCTTGAAAGGTGCTCTCCCGACAAAAACTGGAATTCAAATTTTCGCCCATATATATGAAAGTAAAAATCAATCCATTGCCTTAGAGCTATAACTTTAACAAAGTATTCAGTTATAACTTGAACGTAAATGAGAAGTCTTTCATGCATTAAATTAATCAAATCCGAAGTATATTGAATCATTTTTTTGCACTTGTACCCGCGCCCACCCTCCTCCACGTTATAGAAGAGGAGAAATATCACGTGTTTTGCTCCGAAATAACCTTGAGAAGGAATGTCTCTCCGCTCGTCACGTGATACATTTGGCGATCGCTCCGAAAGCCAGCCAATATCCGCGCTGGCTTGGTATACACACTGGCCGCTCGCGATCGAGATAACACCTCTACACGCGTATTTCACGCTTTAAAATAAGCAAATACGCTTTATAAATTAAGTCATGCGTATTTTTACGCACCGATTTTGTAAATAAAAAAAAAATTTTTGAGGGTAATTGAACGTTTGTTAAAAATTACGCCTCTGGAAAACAAAATACTCCTTCAAATCAAGTCGGAGAGTATTTTTACTTTTCTTGAAAAATTCTAGCTGGATTTTTGGTTCGGCTTATGAACTTTTAAGAAATATTTAATGCACTTTATTCTTATTTCTCAATAATGGACGGAAACATTTATATATACAAAATAATTTCAATATATTATTGAAAGTTAAATACACTCAAAAGTTACTTCAATTTTCATATTCTTCCTTTGTCAATCTAGAAACTGCAAAAAAATAAGGTCTGCTTAAAAATGCATTCCCATGACTGTTTCATATTTATTGCAAATAAAGACTGTTTCAATACTCCAAGAAATTCACAAAATATTAAAATGGGAGTGGTCAATTGTGGGCGTGACGATATACAGGATTGATGCTTGTACGGCCTATTTACAATTATGTCTGATCAGTATTATCTATATAATGATTATTCTTTACACAATGAGAAAAGACATCTATGTGATTGTTTATCTGTAGATCTTGACTACCTACAGCTACGAAATTCGACACAGTGATGGTTCAATTCAGATTCAAAAATATCTCGTCAAGTTTCTATTAAATTTTGAGTTAGTCAGCCTTGTTGATAAGAATTTTACTGAATATTTTTATTAGAGAAGATATTTGTTTTCATTAAAGTACTAGCTTTTAGAAAACTTCAAATAACTTTTTTTGTAAAAGAAAGAGGAAATAATTTATTGAAATGAAAGAAGCTAAAAACTTCTGTATTATATATATATATATATATATATATATTATCAAGGGCCAGACCTGTAAAAGAGGTGTTGAATATTGCAACTCGAATTTTTGACTGATCTACACATTTCGAACATTCTAGAACACGTAATTTTCTGTCTGTGTATCCGTGCAATGTATGTATCCATTCTACTTCAAAACGTAAACGTATTTAACGAAATTTTACAAAACTTGGTACGCAAGTCCCTTTTGGATTCCCCCGGTGCTGATTAGAGTGTGATACAATTTGGAAAAATAGAACCATCATTTTTTTTTCTTTTTTGTTCATAAAAAGAAAATAAAGTGATGTTCCAGTTCAAAATCTATTCAACGAAATATTACAAAATTAGGTATGTAAGTTCATTTTGGATTTCCTTGGTACTGATTAGATTGTGATACAATGCGGAAAAATAGAACCGTCACTTTTTTTTCTTTTATTTTGCGAAATGGTCCACAAAAGTCATCAAAATCTGAAATAAATCTCCTTGAATGTAATAATTACATAATTGGTTTATACGTAATTTTTACGAATAAAAACAATCCCATTTTCCTGGGATAAACCGTTCTCGAGATATGTAAGATTTTTTTTTTTTAGTTTTCTGGAACTGATAACTGCGTTAAATACGTTAAGTTGCCAAATGAAAAAGAATATATATTAAAACTTTAAATTGGATATGCATTTAAAAATATATCCGTGCCATTTTATACGATTCAACTTAATTTAATTAATTATAAAAGAAAGAAAAAGGAAATGAATAAGACTGAAGGGAAAGTCATGCACTGACTACATCAAATTTTTTAGTGTTAATACAGGACTCGTGCCGAAAATCGAAACCCGAGTTTTTTGCGGTTCGTTAACTTTAGAACATGAAAATACTATTTTTACCGTGACATGTGTTGAAGGCCCAGACCACACGACCAACCCTAGGGCTAATGGTAGCTTAGTGTGTGGCCGGAGCGTGACATGTGTGTGTTTGTTTGTCTGTATCCACTCTAGTTCAAACACTATATGACGGAATTTCTCAAAATTTAGTATGCAAGTTACATGTGATTTTCCCTGGTGCCTTTTGGCATGATACAGAAAACGTGAACTTTTCTTTCTTGGGAAATGTTCCCCCCTCCCCCCCCCCCAAAAAAAAGGAATATATATATATATCGTCAAAATAAAAAGAGTAAATTTCTTACATATATTAATTAAATACTGTACGTAATTTTTAAAAAAGAAAAGAATAAAACCAGCTCTACCACTTTAGATTGAACCTTTCTCGAGAGATTTCAGTTTTTTAGAATGTTTGCAAGGCCTCCATTTTAAAATATGGCCTATTGCCAAAGATAAACGAAAATTGAATTGAGACAGCAAATGTTGTGTAATTTTAAATCAGTATCCTAGTTATTTTATGCAATTAATCCCAATTCCATACTTTATGTAAGAGAAAATAAATTCGAATCCTGCAGGGAAAGTCGTCGTCTACAACCCATATACAATTATTTTTAATTCGATGGCTAAACTAACTGTAAAACAAGCTTGCTCTTCAAAATTCAGATATACTCCAATATCTAGCGAAAGATTCATCTTAAAGTGATGGGGTTGGTCTTATTTGTTCTGTTGTTAAATATCACAAGAGAAAGAAAACAAGCATTTAATCAATACATTTAGGCATATTTAGTTTTGGTATTTCAAGTTTTTGCGATTTTTGAGGGAGATTTTGTAAAAAAAAAAAAAAAAAAAAAAAAGAAAAAAAAAGGCAAGTTTTTTTATTTCGAATCGTACCAAAATGTAATCAAGTATAGGGTAACACGCAATTGAATTACGCACCAAGTTCTGAGAAATTTCGTCGAATAGTTTTTGGGCTGGAGTCGATAATATACATTGCCAAGACAAATATATACAAACACACATGCACATATACACATATGTAGATACACATATAAGTTATGTTAAAAATTGTCGATTCGTGTTCGAAGCGTGCTCGAAACGTGCAGATCCGTCGAAAACTCGTGTTCTACTTTTTCTTCCTATTCCAGTACTTACCTATACCACATATACTGTACGATAAGTAAAGAGCATTCACTTATTAAGTTGTGCGCAATTAGATTTTATCACATCTAAACCGACATTATGTTAGGACATCAACTTCTGTTATCAGACGCTAGGCATACACTATTTGTAGCTTTTTGGGTTTTTCTTATCACTGATCTGGAATCTACCATTGGAGGATTGGAAAATTCATGAAATCAGCCAATCAGGACCTTGAACTTGGATCTTCAGGTTGTTTTCATTAGTTTCATTTTTCTCCCTGCAATACACCGGTAGGATAAGTATTGGGATCGCGTCGGAAATCGCAACTCCATGGATCTAGACGTTTTGGGCTCTGTGGAATACGAATGACCGTCTGTGTGTGTCTATGCAATATATGCAGCTAGCTCAAAGGCTATTTAATGAAATTTCATAAAATTTGGTAAGTTTCTTGTGGGATATGTCGCTGCTGATTAGATTTCAGCATGAATCGGAAAAATAAAACATCTCCTTTTCTGCGAATTGGTCTACAGATTTCGTCAAAATCTGAAATAAAATATTAATTATGCATAAAAGTATTAAAGAAATGCTTAATTCGTGCGTAAGTTTTGATGTCAAAACAAATAAGACCAATCCCCATTGCTTGAGGAGCTTACAACGTTTTACACTGTGAATTTGATAGTTAACTTCTAGAATACGAAAATCCTCTTTTTAACGTGACTTCTGCGCGTGCGCAATGTTTGCAGACGTTTATTGTCTATACAATGTATGAAGCTAGCTCGAAAAATATTGTCGAAAAATAAATCTTTCATAAAATTTGAATCATAAAGTTTTTTGGATTACATACTGATTATATTTCGATATAAATCGGAACCTTTTCTGCCAAATGGCCTACAAAATTCGTGTAAATGAAATACTTAATTCGTACGTAATTTTTGATGTCAAAACCAATAAGACCACACCCATTGATTTAGAACAAATCGTTCTTGTGATATATATATTTTTTGAAATTTTGAGGAGCTGACAACATTTTACACGGTTAATTTGATAGTTATGTTTCTCACAGAGGCGGATTAAGCCGATTGGAAGCCACTGACGGTAAAAATCGGAGGCTCCAGAGCAGTTTCATTTTGTCCATTTTTTTCGGAAGTGAAGTTGCCTCGACAATTGTGGTCTTTTTTTTCTTCTTTTGAGTCACAGATTTCAGTTAAAGCCTTTTTTTTTATAGGTGTAACCAAGTTTTATAACCCGTACGGCATCTGCTCTTGCTGACCATCTTGTATTTGAAACTATCTTCACTGAGATGACATGTTCGCACTTTTCCGGCTTTTTTCATAAAACTTGCCATCGATGGGTTGACGCAGAAAAAAATGTGAATAAATTAAGTACAAACATAAAACATTGAATGGCAGAGCTACAATTCTTTCTGGAGCAAAATTTCCGATTAAATTTAAAGAGTGACTGAAATAAGGTATATAAACCGCACTTGGACAGTGTTCCTTAATACGTGCCTGTAGGCCTGAGTACTTCCCTGACATATTGAAAACATTGTCAAATAATTGCCTCGACAATTTTTAATATCCTCTCCTAATTTTGCTTCAATACTTGCTAAAATCTTCAATACTTGCTGTTCCAAATATGAAGATGTGTGTCGTTCTATAGGGATCAATTCCGCACAACTTTCTTTGATATCAGTACTAAGTAAAACATATGACAAAAGTCAGTTGATCAACATGTGACGCATCGGGCGTAGAGTCAACGATGATAAAGTAATAATTCGCAGCATTAACGTCATCAATTATGTGCGCTCTTACTTGTTTACCAGTGATGACTATAAATTCGTCACAAATATGGAGAGACAAATAGCTGACATTTCCTCGTCCACGATTGGCAAATTTCTGTAGGTGCAACTTTAAGAAATCGTCATATTTACTGAAATATTCCAAGCACGTCAAGTAGTTTCCTTTTCATGTAGAATCCTGGCCTTCTTCGTGACCTCCGAATGCTATCCCTAAACGACTCCAGAATTTTATAGTCAATTTTATTCGCTTCAAGACTGCTTTCCAATAATGTTCTTCATTTTCTCTCCTCTGCAATAACTCAGTATCAATTCTATTAAATTTTGTTGTTCTATTATATATAAGTACACATGGCTGACATATACTTTATTTATACTTCGTGGTCGGATAAAGTTGCCGAAATTGATTTTTAAATTTGAAAACCAGTTATTAATTTGGATTTTGATGTCGAAAACAGTTTACAAGGGCAGCAGTAAGCACGTTCGCTTGCTTCTGGGAATACTAGCCAATTTCTCTCTTCTTCGATTTCATTTGTTTTCATCCTATGAAAATGATCATAGGAAAATCCTCTGTAATACACTTCATCTCTATCTTTATACGCTGATTTCAATGTCTCTATATTCCTGAAGTTCTTTGGTCTGTTGCTAAGAATATGGTCAATCATTACATCTGTTAATATTATAGAACGTCAACTGTTAATATAATAGTGCGTCTTTCCAGACACTATACTTAACTAACGTTGGGTGAATAAACAATAAACAGTAACTAACAGTAGTCAACAAACGGGATCATTTCATTATCATCTACTACGCACTACTATTTACTTACCAGTAATGACGAAAATATTCAGAGACAAGCTCAAACTGTTTAAAATTAAACTTGAGAATACGCAAGAAAACGAAAGTTTTTTCCACTGCTGGAACTCGAAAACAATGGATTACGTGAACAGAGCAAGAGTATCTATCACAAGAGTGCAATAATGCCAAAGGTGGCTAACTGACTACCAATCGTAAAACGTAGTCGCCATTTCAGGCGGGAATTCGCGTATTTATTTAAAATGATTCAAAAGTAACTTTACAAAAGATTTGTAAAAATCAATCACTTCTTATTATTAAGATGTAAATTTGACATTATACTTGATATGTAGACAATAAATTAGTTTAATGAGTATATAACTATAACATAAGAATGAAAGGCAATTGAATACTGTTCCATGGCATTATATCTCAACATTTGCAATCAGATATTCATATAATTCTGAACATTTGGATAATACAAAAATTGCTGGACATAAAAAGAAGAGAACTGAACATTCAAAGTAGGTTTAATTAAATACCATGCTACCCAAACTTATCCCAATCAAATGTTTACGATATTCAATTTTAAGCGAAGTAGAACTATCCATAATTCATTAAATTGCTGATGTTGATACTTTTACTTCGGAAATAATTCACTGAAATATTGAAACTATTTAGTTACGAGTTTTTTGCTTTTGGCTTTTGCGTTTACATGTAGAATATGTGAATAATATTATACCTTTCGCTTTTTCTGTTGTGGAAGTTTTTATCTAGGAATCTATCGAGCTAGGGGGTCCCTTAGAGATTCTGACCGTAGTAAAATAGAGAATTACCGTATCAAAGTTGAAAAATAAATCCGTCAAAAATTGTGGATTTGTATGGTGAACAAACCAACAAACAAATACACTTTCGATCTCATAGATATTGATGAAACAAACTAAATAATTTAGAGCTTGCAAGAAAAATCATGTGTGTCATTTTTTTTTTGACTAGAAAAACTCGTTATCATCCCAATACCGTGAAGAAAAGATTGATTGTTATTGTTGTGTACAGATAAAATATTTGAAGCGCAACATTTCAAAGATATATTTTTTTCTATGTCTTTTGCAGATAAGCTGTTCAGATCTTTAAAAATATCCATTTTTTTTAAAGATAGCAAATGATTGCTTGCAACTCAAGTGTTTAAACTTTCCACAGCTGTGAACTTGAGCCTGCCGAGTATGTTTATACAGGACATGGATAACCTCAGAACAGGAGAAGATTTGCTGCCCTTTGAAATGGGATATTTACCAGAATTTTACCAGAAAAAAGCTGAAATTGAACTTCGAGATACGCCAGAGAACAGAGAAAGAGGATTAAGATTAATCCGAGAATTGGCGAAAAGTAAGCAATCCTTTATTTTGTCTCCAGTTTAAACCGTTAATTTCCAATAAAATATATTCTCCAAAATTATTTTTGATGTAACCAAATGTACTTCTGAAAGGAAAAAACAAGAAAGATCAATCATGCTTAAAGCATTGATTATGAAACACTTTCCAACTTCAATGCAATTTTATTTAAACAAGTCTAAAATGCAATAAATTCCTCGGTAATATTTTGAAACTTATCACAATACTGCATTAATTTATTATATTTGAAAACTTAAACCTTCATCGAAAAAAATGAACTTCATCCAAATGACGGCATTGAAATATAAATTGCCTGGTTTAAACATCTCTAAAATGTTATACATTCCTCGGTAATAGTTTTAGAATTATCATAATACTACGATAATTCATTATATTTGAAAACTTCATCGAAAACAACTGAAATTAATTCAAATGACGTCATAGACAAAATAACACTCCTGGATCTCTCTATAAAAACAGGATTTCATTCATAACTTTCTCCCATTCATTTCATTCATCACAATACTATAATAATTTATTTTATTTAAACATTTTGTATAAGACCATGGAGCTACAAAAAATTAAACTCTATGCTTGAAACTTCATCGACAAAAATCGTCCTTCTCTTTATGAAATCAATTAATATTTCATTCATATCAGCCATGCAGACTCCATGGACTAAATTATTTTGTGTTAAAAAAATACAGGAATTCTAATGCAACTCATTCTATATATTTTGCTGTTTACATTTTACATAGGTGAAAAATAGGCTATAGTTGTAGAAATAATCAAATTTAGATGAGCATTTAAACTCAAATATATTGTCATTGCGTTGTTTCAGTATGTAGATGCACAGAATTTAAGCAAAAATAAAGTAATTTTAGGACGGATACAACACTCAATATGAATTAAAAAGAACTTTAAAAAATCACGATTTTGAAACAAGATGGATGCTATATATTATTTTGAAGTGGGTCATGTGATCGTTTCATATCATGGTCACGTGATCGTTTCATATAAGAGGTGTAATTATTATTTTAATTCTTATTTAAAAAACTACTGCATATATTTCGCTGAATTTTTTTTTTATATATTTTATGGAACAATTTGAATATTATCTAAAATTTTCGAAGCAATCTGTGAATTTCAAATCCGCTTAAAAAATGTTTGAAAAATTAGGTCCCATAGGGCTCAATGTATTTAATTTTTTGGACCCGGGTTCAATCCAAAACTAATTGGGTGATATTATTCATTTATATTCCCATAGGTTCTACAGACCGTCTGAACAACATACTAAAATTTCATTTTGATTAAGTCATTTTTACGGCAGTTATCGTGCTAACGGACAGACAGACAGACAGACAGACAATGAACAAAGTCATAAACACTTTTTAACTTTGTTGTAAAGTGTTCAAAACGAAAAATATAATTATAAATTTTACGCAATATAATCAAAGTTACAGAATCTAAGTTGCTGTATTTAGTTGCTACATGAAGGAGGCTAGGGTAAACTGGGGTAAATATTGTACAAAAATAAATCTTTTGCTATTATTTTTTTCTTTGGAGTAATTTTTAATTATCATTCTAAACAACTCTTATTTATTTATATACGTTTAATTGCAAATTTGTATTATTACGAAAGAAATGTTTTGCAATATTATTTTTTTTCTTCGAAGTAATTTTTATTTATCACTCTAAATAGCAATTTTTCGACGTGAGAGCACGTTTTAAGCATCCCTGATCACGAATCGAACATTTTTGAAGTGATGTCTGTGTGTGTGTGTGTGTGTGTGTGAGTCAGTGAGTCTGTGGAGACGATAACTGACGAACGAATGGACCGATTTGAACGAAATTTGATATAAAAATCACAATCCGTGAATACTGGAAGCCTATTGTTTTTATACGCAATCGAATGTTCAGAACCCCCCCTAAATTTTCGAGTGAAATTTTGAAAAAATCGTCAAAAAATGAAAACCGCTAATAAAGTTGCGCAAATAGACATTTCTTATGTAATTTTTCATTATGAAACGATTGACATAAATTTTAGAACGCTAACGTGAACCGTTCTCAAGATATTGCACATTTTCCAAAAATATTATCAAAAAGTTATATACAATAAAAAAAATATTTGCTATTGAGAAACATGTTCACTTTTGATATGTAATACCATGCGATAAATTGGGTGACATTATTCTCGTGGATCTAGCTCGTTCCATTCATGAAAAAAGATACTTTGAGTAATACTTTTGCATTTGAACGCCAATAGTCATATATCTACTATAAGAATAACTTATTTCTCCATCCATAACGCTTGGCGAGATTTTGGCGACGAATTTGGCGGAATGTCGCCAACTTGGCGACATTTCTAATTGTTGCCAAATTTACAAAAATCTCGCCAGATTGATAAAAATGATCCTAAATCAATGAAAATGACGACTCATTGAAGAAAATTCGATATCTGGGAAAGAATATAAGTATCTACTATAAGAATAACATTTTTTTAACTGTAAAAGTAGTAAATTCTTTGCATTATATAAGGAAAGTCATGTGTTGCTCACATCAGATTTTTTTCTTCATAGTAATTTTTAATTATCATTCTAAATAACTCTCATTTATATAAATTTAGTTGCAAATTTGCAATATTAAAAAAATTACCGGGATTTGGGGATTTTTGGACACTTTTTTGAAAATCTATAGTTGCTGTATCTAGTTACTACATGTAGGGAACCAGGTACACTGCGATAAACATTAGCTAAAAATGAAACATTTCGCAGTATTCAGGTTTTTTTAAATTTATATTATTTTTTCTTGCAAGTAATAGTTAATTACCTCTATAAAATCTCTCATTTATGTAACGTAAGTTTAACTGCAAATTTTCAATATTAAAAAGTGTGTTCAAAATGTACCTCTACTTAAGGATATTTTTGGACACTTTGGGTAAATTTTTGGATACGTATTGCATCCATCTCTACAAATTTGATTATACTCAGTTGAAGACCTCACAAATTTGCTCTGAAAAATTTTACCAGAAAAACCTTTTACTCCTGAAAACAGAGAACCAACATTTGGCGAAAAGTAAGCAATTGTTGGTTTCACATCTAATTTAACCCGTTAATTTTTGTTAAATATATTTTCGTAAAACAACTTATAAATAAAATTTTGATTCTGAAAAAAAAAGTAGCGAAAATATAATCGAAAGTTTATATGCAGGTGATTTAAATTATAATATCCCTATTTCAAAATATTTTTCAGAAATCTCTAGTTGCTGTATCTAGTTGCTACATGTAGGGAAACATATAAACTGGAATAAACATTACATAAAAATAAAACATTTCGTATTATTCAGCTTTTTATAAATTTATAGTATTTTTTCTTCCAAGAAATAGTTGAAGACGTAACAGTTGAAACAACAAGTAACCGCTGAAGACATTACAAACTTACTCTGACAAAATTTTACCTGAAAACATTTTACTACAGAAAAGAGAGAGAAAGAGATTAAGATTAATGCGTGAGTTGGCGATAAGTAAGTAATTGATTATTTCAGTTTCAGTTTAACACGTTCATTTTCAGTTAAATATCTATACAATCAATTCAGTTAAAAACTATATACAGGTTGATCAAAATTATAGTATCACTACTCCAAATCCTTCTGCTGAAATATCTAGTTGTTGTATCTAATTGCTGTATCTAGTTGCTGTATCTAGTTGCTGCATATCTAGTTTCTGCTTCTAGTTGCTACATGAAGAGAACTAGAATTAGCTGGAGTATATATAGGGCGAAAATTAAATTATTGCTTTTATTCTGCTTTTTGGAAACTTATGGTACATTTTTCTTTCGAGTAAATTTTAATTATCATTAAAATCAATTCTCATTTATATCAAGTCTAATTGTAAATTTTCAGTGTTAAAAAAATATGTCTAAGATTTATTGGAACGCTTGGAGATGTTCTTGTATACTTGGCGGATATTTTCGGATAGGCCTTGCTTCACCTAGTAGTATTTAATAATGGTCTAATATTAGACCAATATTGTATATATTGGCATTACATTGAAAATATTTCCAATGAAATCCCAATATTGACAAATATTGGGGTAACATTGGCTAAATATTCCATTGCAATATTACGTCCATATTGGTATTACATTGAAAATATTTCCAAGGAAACACCAATATTGGCGTAATATTGTCCCAAATATTGTCTCAATATTTTAAGCCAATATTAGAAATAATTCCATCAAAATGTCCACTTTTTCAAATAGATTAAATATTTCCAAAATTGGCTGGCAGTATTAGTCCGATATTGGATTGCTACTAAGGTCCTCATTGGATTTACATCCCCACTTCTAGTCTGGTGAATATATAGCAGTAGTATGTCAGGAATTTGATTCCACACAGTTAAAGACTTTACAAATTTTCTCTGATAAGATTTTATCTGAAAGACATTTACCTAGGATTTAGGAATGATAGCAATTTAAATTTTTGAAATGGCCTTCCCTCCTCACGTTTACTATGATAAATGTAGCAGTAGTATGTCAGAAAATTGATTCCACACAGTTGAAGGCTTTACAAATTTTCTCTGATAAGATTTTATCTGAAAAACATTTACCTAGGGTTGAGGGATATAAGTAATTTAAATTTTTGAAGTGACCTTCCCTCCTCACGTTTACTATGATAAATGTGGTATGGTAAATGTAGCAGTAGTATGTCAGGAATTTGATTCCACACAGTTGAAGACTTTACAAATTTTCTCTGATAAGACTTTATCTGAAAAACATTTACCTAGGGTTTAGGGATATTAGCAATTTAAATTTTTGAAGTGACCCTCGCTCCTCACGTTTACTATGATAAATGTACTATGATAAATGTAGCAGTAGTATGCCAGAAATTTGATTCCACACAGTTGAAGACTTTACAAATTTTCTCTGATAAGATTTTATCTGAAAAACATGTACCTAGGGTTTAAGGATATTAGCAATTTAAATGTTTGAAGTTACCTTCCCTCCTCACGTTTACTATGATAAATGTACTATTATAAATGTAGCAGTAGTATGTCAAAAATTTGATTCCACGCAATTGAAGACTTTACACATTTTCTCTGATAAGATTTCATCTGGAAAACATTTATTCATGGTTTAGAGATATTGAGCAATTTAAATTTTTGAAATTACCTTCCCTCCTCAAGTTTACTACTATAAATGTAGCAGTAATATGTCAGAAAATTGATTCCTCTCAGTTGAAGAATTTACAAATTTTCCCCGAAAAATTTTCTCTCACAAGAATTTACAAGAAAATTCTTAAGAGTTGGGGCTATTCTGAGATAGACTTTACCTTCATATTAAACCTTATTTCAACTTGTTTAAATTCACTATCTGATAATCATCACTGTCTTACTTTTGCTCTGCACGATTTTTAAAAGGAATCATTGTGTTCGAGCAACAATTTTTCAAAATCAGATATCTTTCAGCGTCCATTATATAGATAGAAAAATAAATATATCTGTCTGGTTGTCGAGGTTGGTGAGAAATCAGGCACGATATGACAATTTTTGCGACATTTTGCCAAATGTTGACAGATCAAATTCACAAAAGTTCTACAATTAGAAATTTGCATATTGAAATTAGAAATTTCTGTGATAATCCGTGTCGTTTTGCAGTAATTATTCATTTAATATTATTGATGTGAAACTAGTAAGTTTTACTTTTCGTGGAACAGGATCGTTTTGCGTATAGAATTTGCGTTTAGTCAGAGGAGTCGAAAAAAACTTCCCTTATCGAGGAGGTCGTTCAGTAGTTATGTTTTGTTAAAGGATCATAAAATTTGCGCGTTTCGTTAGAAAGTTGAACAGCAATTATGTTTTGATAGAAGACCGTACATTAATTAACAATGATTGAGGGAGGTGTGTGATCTGCTTGTGGAGAACTTAGGAGCGTAAATCCTGCAGGCGGGTGGATCGGAGGGAATATATCACATAACTTTATGCGCCCGTAATGTAGTGTGGTATGTTTGTATGTGCGCATTTAAGAATGGAAGCTACTTCAGAGTTCGTTTCAATATTAATTGACGAAAATTGACAAATATTACTTAGATAGGAGGATTATAAAGAATTAATATTAAAAAAATTGTATGTGTACATAGTAAAAACGGAGATTGGTGAATATAACGAACAGCCGTACTGTCCTCTACTTTTTCATATATTTCTTAATTATAGTAAAGCATAATTTAAATTATAATAAAGCATTCCTGATACCATTTGCAAATAAGATGAAATTTGGAAATTTCTCTTGCCTAACATAAATATAAAAAATGTCCATAGTATATGATTTTTATTCTATAATTTGGCTAAATATAGTAATATTCTTTGGAAATAATTTATAACTGAGCCGAAAACCTTAAAAATTCAAATACATTAAAGATAGTTACAGTAAAACGAATTCTACCCATTTTCTGAGCGTTGCTTAAAAACAAAAAAGTGTTCAGTTGATTATCTAGCACCAATCATAGGTACGGTTTCACAAAATTGCTTGAAACAAGGATTTTAGAATATTTTGGGTAGAAGTATTGTAATTTCGAATCCAGTGATGATGGGGTGGGTCTCTTTAATGGATCTCTTGATAGGGTGGATTTCTTTAATCAAATTTTACGCACGTAGGAAAAAGGAAAGTTACTTCTGACTTATAACAGGGCGTTGAATAAAAGCAATAAAGCAATAAAGTGCTCAGCTAATCATCTATCACCATTGTTGTCCATGGGCTTAGAATTTTATTAACGATGGGCGGGGTTAAAAACGCCCCCAATCCTTACTAAATTCAAAATATACTTCTACCAAAAAAATGTATATATATACTTGCTATAAGACATCTTGTACTCCTGTGAGTGGCAATAAATGCATCATCACAATTTGCAGATGATCAGTTCGGTTATATTTTTTTGCCGTTTATACGTAATAAACAGTGTAAGAAAAAATTTAAGTGTTTTAACTGGTCTTGAAATCAAAAAATCTGATGTGGGCAACACACGACTTTCCTTATATAATGCAATGAATTTACTACGTTTACAGTAAAAAAAATAGGTTTCTCTCATAGTAGATACTTATATTTTTTTTTCCAATGGTCAGGCACTGACTCTTTCATCTTCGCTTATACATCGGCCAGAACCGTGAACCTACTTATATTCTTTCCAAGATATTGAATTTCCGGCAATTAGTCGTCATTTTTATTGATTTAGCATCATTTCAATCCATTTGGCAAGATTTTTGTTAGCTTGACAACATTTCAAAAAGTCGCCAAATTGGCGACATTTCGCTAAATTCGTCGCCAAAATCTCGCCAAGCTTTACTGACGGAGACATAAGTTATTCTTATAGCAGATAAATGACTATTGGCGTTCAAATACAAAAGTATTACTCGAAGTATCTTTTCTCATGAATGGAACGAGCTAGATCCACGAGAATGATGTCACCAAATTTATCGCATGGTATTACACATGAAAAGTGAACATGTTTCTCAATAGGATATATATATTTTTTTATTTTATATGACTTTTTGATAATTCTTTTGAAAAATTTGCAATATCTCGAGAATGGTTCATGTTAGCGTTCTAAAATTTATGTTAATCGTTTTCTAATAAAATATTACATAAGAAATGTCTATTTGTGTAAATTTATAAGCGGTTTTGATTTTTTGACGATTTTTTCAAAATTTCTCTCGAAAATTTAGGGGGTTCTGAACATTCGATTAAGTTTAAAAACAATAGACTTCCAGTGTTTACGGATTGTGATTTTTGTACCAAATTTCGTTCGAATCGGTCCATTCGTTCGTCAGTTATCGTCTCCACAGACTTACTGACACACACACACACACATACTTTCACACACACACACACACACACAGAGAGAGAGAGACATCACTTCAAAAATGTTTGATTCGTGATCAGGGATGCTTGAAACGTGCTCTCCCGTCGAAACCTCGAATTCGAATTTTCGACCCCTTCACAATACTTTCCTTATACATTATGTATATAAGGAGAGTAAAAATACAGATCTTCTTTATGATAAATAAAACAGCAAATATTGGAAAACATCTGTCGATAGAGACTTCTATAATCACGTAAATCACGGTCATAGGCGTCGCCAACCGGAAGGCAATAAAATGTAAACGAAAAAATAAATAAGAAGTATAACACATTAAACCAAATAACACAA
Source organism: Amaurobius ferox (assembly GCA_951213105.1). Lineage (NCBI taxonomy): Eukaryota > Metazoa > Arthropoda > Arachnida > Araneae > Amaurobiidae > Amaurobius > Amaurobius ferox. Next base: position 59,125,691 of record OX578151.1, read on the forward strand.
GATTGCAAAAAAATCTCTGAAAGTACACACGCAAAAAGGCATTGAAAATGCAAAACAAAACGAAATTTAGCACCACATAAAGCTACTAACAGTATATTGAAATCATTCCTTAGGTTAAAACACTGAAATAACAATTTATTCAAATGAGTGAAAGTAAAAAGTAAAATATAAAAAGTAAAAATCTATTGAACTGCAGGTTTATATAATGCCAAACAATGCAAACGTGACTAGAATTGTTTTCCAGTAGCATCCACAATTTTCCTGGCAATTATATATTTTCATTCAGTGACTGTTGGATGCATCAAAATAGAAAAATATTTTCTTTTATCGAAGATGCAATAAATGAGTTCCATTACGCCATTATAATAACTCCTCCGTATTGTTCTTTAAATTAGGGTTTAGTACTGAAATTATCTGATAATAATTTCCTTAGTTCATAATAAAATGTCATGTCAAACATTTCGTGTTTAAATTGTTTGTGGTCTATCACATTTGAGTGTGCAAACTCACGTAAAGAAAGTGCTTAATTTGAATAAATGCTTCCCATACTCACGACATTGGTTTTATTTTAATTCTGGAAATTACACAAATGCAATTTGGAAATGCACATTTACAACATGGAGATGGCGGGCGCGGTAGCCCATTGGTTAGCGCGCTGGAGTTGCACTCGGTAGGCCCGGGTTCGATTCCAGCCACTGCCAAAACTGCCGCCGTGTTCATGCGGAGTACGATCACGTTAAACATGTGGGTCCGAAAGTCCTTCCGAGAGGTTGGTGGTAGGGGAAGGAGGGTACGGTCCCTGTGGATGCCTCCCCCACTGGGTTCCGGTCTAAATTGGGTGGCACTTCCCGACCGTCCAAACAGTTACCTTACACCTTTCTGGTAGGTCGGACGGTCTGGGTTTCAACAACAACAACAACATGGAGATGGCGAAGAACGAAATAAATGTATTTTATTAAACAAAAGTATTATTAAAGAACTAAACAAGTATATTTTACCGACCAAACTAATTAATTATGAAGGAAACAAATATATTTTACTCAGCTACATAATTAATAAAGAAAATTACAAATATATTTCACTGAGCAAAAGATTAATACAGAACGAAACAAATATATTTTACCGAACAAAATAATTAATTAATTAAGAACGAAACAGCTATATTTTGAGCAACATAATAAATAAAGTACGAAACAGATTTGTTTTACTGAGCAAAATAATTAATAAATAACGGCAAAAATTCATTTTACTAGGTGAAAGATTTAATAAAAAACAAAATAAATATATTGTAGTGAAAAATAAGAATTTATAAAGTAATGAGTGAAACAAATATATTTTGTTAAGCAAAAGTAAAGAACGAAACAAGTATATCTTACCGACCAAACTAATTAATTAAGAACGAAACAAATATATTTTACTGAGCAACATAATTAATAAAGAAAAATACAAATATATTTTACTGAGAAAAAGCAATTATTAAAGAACGAAATAAATACTCGTATATTTTACCGACCAAAATAATTAATAAATTAAAGAAATATATTTTACAGACCAACGTAATTAATATAAAGCGAAACAAATATATTTTACAGATCAAAATAATTAATAAATAACGGCAAATATACATTTTACTAGGTGAAAGATTTAATAAAGAACAAGAGAGATCAATCATGCATAAGCATTGATTATGAAACACTTTCCAACTGAAATGCAATTTCATTAAAAAATTTCTAAAATCTGATGCATTCAGTGGTGATATCTTTTACATTATCACAGTACTACAGTCATTTATTATACTTAAATATTTAAAACTGTATCGAAATATAAATCATCTGATTCTCTATGCAAAATCAATGAATATTGCATTCATATAACTTCTATTCTAGACTCCAGAGCTAAATAACTTTGTGTGAAAAAAATTCAGCAATTCTTATGTAACTCACCTTACAATCGCTTGAGATATTTGCATTCTGTATAAGTTAAAATTAGGCTTCGTTGAAGAAATAATAAAAATTTAGGGATCATTTAAAATCACAACTATTGTAATTGCATAGGCACGGAATTTAGATACACAGATACACAGATAATATATGTGTGTGTATGTATTCAAAGTATTGGAGTCGTGCCGAAGATCGGAATTCGAATTTTCGAAGGATCTACACATTTTGGGACGTCTAGAACAAGAAAAAACTATTTTTAGAAAGACGTCTGTGTGTGCAAGGGTGTATCTGTGTATGTTTCTGTGTGTCTGCGAGGATATTACATCCACTCAAATTGAAAAACTAATGGACCGAATTTCATAAAATTTGGTAGGTATGTTATTTGTGGGAAATCCTGATGTTCATTAGATTATAGTACGATTCGTAATAAAAGAATCTGCCTTTTTTGCGAAATGGCCGGCAAAAATTGCCTTTATCCACTCTAGCTAAAAACCAATGGAACAAATTTAACAAATTTTGGTGTATAATATTTCAATAATCCAATAACCTACAAGTGATTTATATACCAAATTTAACAAAATTTGGCATATAAATCATTTGTGGGTTATTCTAGTACCATTCGGGAAAAAGGGACGGGCTATTTTTGCGAAATGAGCCTCAAAAATCGTTAAATATGAAATAAAAGACTACGTGTGCTCAATTATATCAATTAAATTTTTATTTTATACGTGATTTTTGACAACAGAAAGAATAAGACTAACCCCATTACTTTAGGACTAGCCGTTCTTGAGATATTCTAGTTTTTTTCGCGTTTTCGCTACGCCACCTTTGACAATAAGTCCAGCTATCAAATGAGAACCAAATTTAAGTTTAACGTGCAAATTCAATGTCATTTAAAATACTTATGGCTGTTATTTTGTGCAGATAAACTCAAATTATTATTGAAGAAATAAAGAGAACGTGAATATGAGTCTGCAGGAAAAGACATGTGCTGTCCGCATCAGAATTTTTAACAATATTAGAACAATGATTTATAGAAGTGAACGGGGATTATTTGCAGGCCATTTCGAAAAAAAAATGTATGATCTATATTTAAAGATCCACCCAATTTTTGTTGAATAAAATGTTCAAGAAATTTAAGCTGTATACCAAATATTAACTCTCTAGGACGTAAGAAAGTGCATTGAAAATGCCATCAAATAAGTATATCATGAAGAGTATATAATATTAAAAAAAATTTGAAAAATCATTATCTACCAAATTTATTTTAAAATGTGAAACCTTTTCTATATATAAGAGGGTTAAATTCTTGAAAAGATATTTATTATATAATATATCTCTTTTTTCTTTCTGGAGGATATCCCAAAAGTCAAAATTTAATTGAATTTGTTTTTTTTCCTATATTAAATAATTTTTAATTAAAAAACTACGTAATATATTTTACTGAAATATTTTTTATGTATTAAATAAACATATTTTACTAAAAAACAAAAAAGATCAATCATGCTTAAAGCATTGATTATGAAACACTTTCCAACTTCAATGCAATTTTATTTAAAAAAGTCTAAAATGCAATACATTCCAAGGTAATATTTTAAAACTTATCACAATACTACATTAATTTATTATATTTGAAAACTTAAACCTTCATTGAAAAAAATGAACTTCATTCAAATGACAGCATTGAAATATAAATTGCCTGGTTTAAATATCTCTAAAATGTGATACATTCCACGGTAGTATTTTTAAAACTATCATAATACTGCGATAATTTATTATATTTGAAAACTTCATCGAAAACAACTGAACTGCTACATAGCTAAAAGTTTAACTTACCAATAAATAAAAACAGCTGAATGTAGGAAGTTACCAGTTTCAGAAGTTATATGAACTAACTTCATCAACCAACTATAATTAGCATTTGATTTAAACATTAAAAATATAGTAAATAAAAGACTGCTTAAACAAGAATATAACATAAAATTATGAAAGTAATTGGTTTCGGAAATAACACGATTCATCAAGTGAATTCAAATAAATGTGTATTAAACTTTTTTTAAAAATACCATCAAATGAAAGGTTATTTATTAAGAATATGGAGCAGAATATAAACGAAATGACGATTTAGGAAGATATTTTTTGTTAATACTTTTTTATTAGTAAAGTGGTTTTTAATAATAAGGCTTGAGTACGTTCTTGAATTCCCTTATTTCAATGTTATGGATTGAATCAAAGTCAGATATAATATTGCTGCCTCTAGAATCAAAGAAAATTCTGCCGCTTCGAAATTTATATTTATTTATAAAAATTTAATTAATTTATTCCCTCAAATCCATGCATGCATTACGTTGGGTGTTTATGAAAAATGATGACAGAGTTTAAGAAATAAAATTTATCAGATTTTATTTTCCGAAAAGTATATATATTTTAAACATTCACGACTATTTATCTATCAATAGATCGGATAATTCCATTCAAAACTTTTTTGAAAGAGAATCCGTCGATCTTTTCGATGATATTAAGATGAAAACTCTGCTATAATATATTTTCGATCCTCAAGAACTATAGTTTGTGCAGTAATCGCTCAATCTGGAGCTTCAACATTAAATAAATGAAACCCTAACTCGAATTTTTTAAAGAAAATCGCTCTGAATTATCAGTGTACCTGACCTAAAAGTATCACTGTACCAAATTTCGTAGCTGCTGATTTCTGGAATTTTCCGCCACGCGATAGACATTCTATTTAATTATCAGAGAATCAGACATATATCCTGTTTTATTACCACAGAAGAATGTAGGATTTATAGATATCACACCACTTTCAGTATCTTTCATAACAGTACCTACGTCATACACCACAATAGTTTTTTTTACTTCACGTTCCAGATTATTTCTTCTATTGTTTACAGAATATCGAAATTTGTGTATATCTCGACGATAATAGAAATAGCAGATTTAAGATACAATTTTTTGTTTTATTTTTAAATCTGAGATTTGAGGCTATCTGGTTAACCAGCAAAGGACTTTAAATACAGAAAATTACGCTCTACTTTTACACTTATTAGAGTCCCTCGGTCGTCCAAACAGTTACCTTACACCTTTCTGGTAGATCGGACGGTCTGGGTCTCAACTTATTAGAGTCCCCGGCCACTCAAACTGCTGCTGTAAACCTTTCAACCGAGTCAACCGAGTGGTCCAGCTCTAGATTTTCAACTTCTTAGAGTATGAGCTGGATTATTTAGAAGTTGTTGCCTTAGACAAAATCTTCTCACAAAATTGTTGAACGTGTTTTTTTTTTTAAACTTTTTAAGCCGCATCAGAGGAAGGAAATCCAATTCAAACATTTAGCAATTTTTGCCTTCCTTCTATGCTAAAATTAGTCATAAAATTGTCAGAATTCGGAATAACTTTTGACTTCAAAGTGATAGTGAATTCCTCTTCCCTTAAGGACTAAATAAAAGTTTAATAATCGGGGTATAATCAAATTTTATGAAGACTATTATATATTGGTCAAACTAAACTAACGTTTGAAAGAACATAAAAAGGATGCCAAAAACTAAGAAATCAATAAATTATCAATCGCTAATCATTGTTGGACGACTGATCACCTGTTTGATTTTTCTTCCTTTGAAGTATTCCTTACCTATAAAAGTTCCGACGATCTGGTTAATGAGACAATGACACTATTTCTTCGAATTATGGCGTGATCACGTATAATTTTTAATTTCCTGTTTTACTCTTTTTTTGCACGTTTAGTTGATATGCATTGTATTTTATTCACATTTTCGTATTTGTTTTTCAAGTTCATATTTCCTTGATATTTTATATTATTTCCCGATTTACTTCTCTTCCGTCGTACTAGGTGGCGCTAATGTATTGGGTTCTGTCGTTTAGCCGTTTTCTGTTTTTCTGGCTCAGTTTACAGTCATTTGGGCGTTATGGGCCCAAGGCAAGCGCAAGTTAGGCGCGCGCAGACGCACCGGGTTTCTATGGTGGAGGGGAGGTGGGCGAGGTTATGACGTCACGGTTCTGACGAGTTTCTGACGTCACGGTTCTGACGAGGTAGCAAAATCGGATGGAACATTCGATATTTGTGCCTGCCAAATAATGAATGTACGTTATTAAACTAAAACAAACCATCCATTTTATTTGAATAAATTATTCATCCATTTTATTTGAATAAATTATTCATCCATTTTATTGGAATAAATTATTATTTTCTAAATAAATTATTTTTCATTTTAAATTTCAATTTGCTTGAAATGCATTTATTAATTTTTTTTAACGTCATTTTTTCTTGCAATTTAACCCAAACCTTTCAATATCAGTATCAAGATAAGAATTTATTTTACTTCATTACCGTTCTTTTAAGAACATAAACTTCTCTTTCTCTTTTTATAACATTACGTATTAAGTGCATTTACACGTTTATAGTGTATTTTATTTATATTGTTTTAAAATTGTTCTGATTTAAACAGGGGCTATATATTGTTCTGATTTAACAAGTTTTCGACTTCTATTCTAGAATTGTATTTAGATTTTTGTTTAAATTGAATTGTGGCGATGTATTGTTTACATCGGTTGGTGGTTGGGACCACAATAGAAAACTTAAAACGAAAGAAATAAAAAAATAAATAAAAAGAAAGTTATAGGGATTGAAGCGGTGCATTTATGCATCGGGTGGTGGTGAGACAATCTTTAAAAAAAATACTTTTTTCGCTGAGCAACATCGTTATTTCTTAAATACTAAATTCACTTTCAACATCATCAGTCTCAATACTTTCATGTCATTTGCAATGCAATACTGAAAATGCAGACAAACGGATACAATTTAATTTATGTAAAACAAAAAATAGAGGATCATGCCTCTATAAAAAACATAGGAACAACTAGCTGATCCCGGCTATGAATACACATCATAAGGATCTCTTTCCTAAGGTTACAGGTACAGAAATCCCCAGAATCTCACAATTCACAAACAATAGAATAAATTCACTTTACAAATCAATTTTCAAGAACCCCACCCCTAGAACATTATTTTTCATCTTAAAATTTCAGTATTAGTTTTAACGTCATTAAACTAAAACAAACTTTGTTAACTTCACGGGGTTATGACGCCAGAGAGTTTGCCGCTGTCAGAATTTTCAAGGGTAGTGAACAGGCTGGTCGCCGAAGGTGGCTAGTATATATATATATGTGTGTGTGTGTGTGTGTGATATCATAACTTTGATGGTACTACTTAGCTTAATAAAACTATTTGTACATCATAAATGTCAAAAATATCACAACAATTATGCATATTTTAGTAAGAAATTTCAATTGTTGATGCAGGCGGGCTTCGAAATAAATTTACAATATAGAGGCGGGCGGCAATGATAAAAAAGTTGGAGAACCAGGGGTGGACATCTAAATGCAAGGAAAGTCAGAACGTCAAAATTCTTCAAACTCAGTTATTTTAACTCTTATTCTAATTCATCTTTTATTCATGTCTATTTCAGAAGACAAGAATTTCAATGCTTTAACCTTCGACGATGACTTTCTGTTGCAATACCTGAGATGCAGGAAATTCAATGCCGCACGAGCCTTCTCCCAACTGAAGGCTTTCGTCCACCTGAGGAAAAAGAACAAGATCCTGTTCACAAACTTTAAGTTTGAGGCCCTCGCCATCACGACGCGCAACAAGATCGTCACATTCCTGCCTTGGAGATGCCAGGATGGTTGTGCCATCATTCTCGTTCAACTTGGTAAGCAATCTTTTTAAAGAGTATTTTGTTTGGCTGGTTTCAATGTGACATGAAACACTTTTGCAATTGAATGTCAACCTTGTTATATTACATGGTGTATAAAGTTATTCATAGCATTCTTGGTGATGCAAGGATGGTTGTGCCATCATTCTTATTCGCCTCGGTGAGATCCTCTTAAAGATCCTCTTAAGACTGAAATAAGATCCTCTTATTTCAGTTGGCTGATTTCATTGTAACATAAAACACTTTTACAGAATATTAACCTTATTATACTATAAGATGTATAAAATTATGCATAGCATTCTTGGCCATCTCAAGATAGTTGTGCTATCATTCTCATTCACCTTGATGGGCTCTTTTTCAAGATTATTTCAGTTGACTGATTTCAATGTAACATAAAACACTTCAAGACTTGAATGTTAACCTTGTTATATTGCAGTGTGTATAAAGTTATGCATAGCATTCACTCATCTACCCATCTACGTCCATCCAAAATATCTCCAGAAACGCGTTCTAGATCAGTATTATTAATTGCTATGTAACATAGTAATTTTAAATTTCGGTGTGATCCTTTTAAAGAGTATTTCAGTTGGCTGGTTTCATTGTAACATGAAACACTTTTACAAAATATGAACCTTATTATACTACAGGGTGTATGGAATTATGCATAGCATTCTTGGCCATGCCGAGATAGTTGTGCCATCATTCGCATTTACCTTGGTGAACTCTTTTTAAAGAGTATTTCAGTTGGCTGATTTCAATGTAACATAAAACACTTCAAGACTTGAATGTCAACCTTGTTATATTACAGGGTGTATAAAGTTATGCATAGCATTCACTCATTTACCTATCTACATCCATCCAAAATATCTCCAGAAACGCGTTCTAGATCAGTATTATTAATTGCTATGTAACATAGTAATTTTATCGCCATCGAAAAGAGACTAATTAATAAGAAATTCGTTGGACGGTCGCGGGATTAATCACGAAATTTCGAAGCCGAAGATTACCATTTCTTGAACAAGTGATCAGACATTGTTATTGCATTAGTGTTAGATAAAAATCTATAATTAAAAGAGAAATGACGAATTTGACAGTCGAATCGGCTTAGATCAATGTGTGCTATGTTGGTTTCTCGTTACATTATTTGAACTTTATTTTTAATAATATGCAATCATTTTATATACAATAATTTTAATTTCGAATTTCTTTCAAAAATCGAAATCAACAGCAATAAATGGTGAAACTTCGAATTAAACTGAATTCACATATTTATTTACTATGGGGAATGCCTTTGACTAATATGTAGGCAAAGAATAATTTTGCATTCTTGGGACTTTATGTGATGCACAAAAGATCTGGGCTACCTCATTTAAAATAGAAATAACAATATGCTTTTTTAATTACTTTCGAATTATGAACTGCATTTAGCAGATAATGAATTCAAAGAGCATTTTTATAAAACAATATGCTTGGAAGTAAGATATTCTATAAAATGTTAATGAGAGTTAGCTTTGAAGATCCGCTTTAAACCATGTGGGAATTCTTGGTACCAATTCGTGGTACTAATCTTGTCCGCAGCTTGATACAGTGGTGATTTAAAAATTCTACCACCCCTCCCCAATAGGCGCGGTAGCCCAACGGTTAGCGGGAATTGGACTCGGTAGGCCCGGGTTCGATTCCCACCACTGCCAAAACTGCCGCCGTGTTCACGCAGAGACGATCACGTTAAACATGTGGCTCCGTAAGTCCTTCCGAGAGGTTGATGGTAGGGGAAGGAGGGTACGGTCCCAGTACATGCTCCCTCACTGGGTTCCGGTCTAAATTTGGTGGCACTTCCCGGCCGTCCAAACGGTTACCTTACACCTTTATGGTAGGTCGGACGGCCTGGGTTTCAACAACAACAACCCCTCCCCTATAGACTTTGATGGAGAAAAAATTTAGAATCATATTTAAAATTATATTTAAAGTGTTTAATTTTGATAACTACATTGAAGATATGAGTATGCAGTAATGCACAAAAAATATTTACTTAGGAATGTGTATGTGTGAAATAATGAGAAATATATGACATTCTTACTTTATTAAATATTTAATAATGGAGAGAAATGTACAATATTCTTATTTTGTTAAATATTTAATAATAGAGTATATATGTGACACACTTGTTTTATTCCGCCCACACACTCAGCAACAGTAAGCCCTCGGGTCTGTCGTGTGGTCTGGGCTTTCAACACTTGTTTTATTAAAAATTCAACAGTGAAAATTTTTACATAATTAAAAATAATATTTTTGTTAAATTTTCGAGATGACAAGGAGATAGTGATGAAACTTGAAATTTTCATATAAGGTTTAATGCACTAAAATTAGGATGCAAGATTCGTATTTATTTAGCTATATTACACATTTATTTTGAAAATGCTGAATTTTTTATGTTAACGATATTCTTTAGCATGTCTATAGCGCAATATATCCAAGAAGTTATTGACAGGAACGGCTTCCTGCTTACCTCTTATTGAGTTGTAATGTTTCATGTATATATTAGCGATTAAAGTACAAGTTGTATCAAATTAAATAGTATTCATAGTTGTATATTAATTAATATTTTAAACTTGTCTTTCAGTTAATATGCTAAAACAAATTGTGCCAAGAACGGCAAAAAGTGAAAGAAAAATGTGTTAATGTTGTTCAATATCTTAAAGTGGTACGCATTTGTACGCTAGAAAGATAGAAGGCAATAGCCAGAGAAATATAATAGAACATCTAATTAAATCAGTCTAAGTAGAAACAGAAAACTAATTTTTGGAAGATTCGAAGAAAATGTCAATGATTTTCACTCAACTTCGCAAGGGAAATTTTGTGACTTCAATAAACCCCATTTAATATTAATATATTCGTGGTTAAAATGTCATTTTTCGTCCAACTTCGCAAGAAAAATTTTATGACTTCAATAAAATCCATTTAATATTAATATATTCGTGGTTAAAATGCCATTTATCACCCAACTTCGCAAGGAAAATTTTGTGACTTCAATAAACCCCACGTGGTTAAAATGTCATTTTTCGTCCAACTTCGCAAGAAAAATTTTGTGACTTCAATAAAATCCATTTAATATTAATATATTCGTGGTTAAAATGCCATTTATCACCCAACTTCGCAAGGAAAATTTTGTGACTTCAATAAACCCCACGTGGTTAAAATGTCATTTTTCGTCCAACTTCGCAAGAAAAATTTTGTGACTTCAATAAAATCCATTTAATATTAATATATTCGTGGTTAAAATGCCATTTATCACCCAACTTCGCAAGGAAAATTTTGTGACTTCAATAAACCCCACGTGGTTAAAATGTCATTTTTCGTCCAACTTCGCAAGAAAAATTTTGTGACTTCAATAAAATCCATTTAATATTAATATATTCGTGGTTAAAATGCCATTTATCACCCAACTTCGCAAGGAAAATTTTGTGACTTCAATAAACCCCACGTGGTTAAAATGTCATTTTTCGTCCAACTTCGCAAGAAAAATTTTGTGACTTCAATAAAATCCATTTAATATTAATATATTCGTGGTTAAAATGCCATTTATCACCCAACTTCGCAAGGAAAATTTTGTGACTTCAATAAACCCCACGTGGTTAAAATGTCATTTTTCGTCCAACTTCGCAAGAAAAATTTTGTGACTTCAATAAAATCCATTTAATATTAATATATTCGTGGTTAAAATGCCATTTATCACCCAATTTCGCAAGGAAAATTTTGTGACTTCAATAAACCCCACGTGGTTAAAATGTCATTTTTCGTCCAACTTCGCAAGAAAAATTTTGTGACTTCAATAAAATCCATTTAATATTAATATATTCGTGGTAAAAATGCCATTTATCACCCAACTTCGCAAGGAAAATTTTGTGACTTCAATAAACCCCACGTGGTTAAAATGTCATTTTTCGTCCAACTTCGCAAGAAAAATTTTGTGACTTCAATAAAAGCCATTAATATTAATATATTCGTGGTTAAAATGCCATTTATCACCCAACTTCGCAAGGAAAATTTTGTGACTTCAATAAACCCCACGTGGTTAAAATGTCATTTTTCGTCCAACTTCGCAAGAAAAATTTTGTGACTTCAATAAAATCCATTTTATATTAATATATTCGTGGTTAAAATGTCATTTTTCACCCAACTTCGGAAGGAAAATTTTTTTAAGTTATGCTTGGCGACTCGATCTCGATTTCATGCGAATCAAACCTGTACAAAGTTACCTTTAATTTATAAAATTTAATTTTGTATATTGATGTTTAAACTGGCTTATGACAATATGTTTTCTAGATTTTGTGATTTTTGTAATTTTTTTAAATCTGGTGTATGGATGCATAAAATATGTTTTGTGGTAATGTCAATTCCAGGATATGCAAATTCAGCTTGCCGGTAGTAGATTGTATTTAAGCATGTTGGCAATTTTTCTTATTTTAACGCCACTGAGGAAGGATATGATGATACCAGAAAGCGCTCTGGCTTATTTTTTAAATTGTATGTACGCTTGAAGGATGTTTTTAATAAAATGACTTTTGTGATCTATTGATTTGTCATTCTGTTATATAAGTTGATTCTAATATTCAACTCAAATTCGATTTTTTCCACAAACGTTATAGTGTCATATAACGCCAGAATTAATTTATTGAATTGTGCTTAACGTGTAAATCAATCAATACCCGATAATCCGATTTTCGACACAATGTATTATGTTAGGCTATCGTGTGTCGAAACAGACAAAGCCAAAATTCTCCCTTTAGCTTACCTGCATATTTAAGAAAGCAATTCCTGAATGTTCTATATGTTTTTAGCAATTGAAATCGTCACGTCATGATTTTATTTTAATTATTGCTTCTTTTTAGATCACTGGGATCCTGAAGAATTCCCGCCTGAAGAAGTGAAACGTATGGTCATAATAATACTTCTTCAATCACTGCGGGATCCGATGACCCAAGTCAATGGATTCAAGGTCATATTTGACGTTGAGAGCAATCCCATCAAACACATACGGCACGCCACCCCCAGCAATATGTATCTTCTGTACCATGGAACACAGGTAATCAATTTACATTAGGTATTTATCTAGAATCAATGTAGTGAAGGAAATTTGCTGAGACAGTGTCTAGCCAAACAACTTGCTACCAAATAATTTTCACTTTAATTATACAGGGTGCCCATAAAATAACTTTCCCTGTTTGAAGGCGTCTGCAGCTAAAATTAATGAACGAAATAAAACCAAATTTCAAATACAGACTGCAGAAAGCATGGGAAGATGAATTCCGATAAAAAAAAATAGTACCAAATGTCGCCGATAGGGGAGATTTTGGCGCTGTCGGAACCGAAAACGAGAGAATAATTACAATGAACTCACGCAAAATGGAGTATGCAGAATTTCAATACTGTTTTAGTAATAAAAAATGAACATACCATACAGTTATGAATGAAAATAAATAAATTCACTCATAACTGTATGGTATGTTCATTTTTTATTACTAAAACATTATTGAAATTCTGCATACTCCATTTTGGTTTCATAAATTCATTCATAACTCTCTGGTATGTTTATTTTTTACTACTAAAACTTTGTTGAAATTCTGCATACTCCATTTTACGTGTGTTCATTACAATTATTCACTCGTTTTCGGTTCCGACAGCGCCAAAATCTCCCCTATCGGCGACTTTTGGCACTATTTTTTATTTTTGCGGAATTCATCTCCCCATGCTTTCCACAGTCTGTATTTGAAATTTGGTTTCATTTCGTTCATTAGTTTTAGCTGCAGACGCCCCCAAACAGGGAAAGTTATTTTATTGCCACCCTGTACATTATTCGAAATACTATGCACTTAGTTCGAACAATGCACAATTAAAACAAAAATTACTTACAAAAATTGTTTGGCTGGACACTATCTCCTTAAATTGTCTTCACGCCTCGCCATTGTCTATATAGTTGCAACATTGCTAATAAATGCTTTAACATATGGTGCGCCTGCTACCAATTCGTCACAACTGAGAAATCACACGTGATAACGTCACAACTGAGAAAAAAATGGTATATTTGGATTAGTGTAGATCGAGATTATAGCCTTGTGAATGACATTTCCATAGTTGCCAAACTCGCCACCAGAGAGTAGAAGTTTCGTTAGTGTAATGAGTCAGTTTTGAACAGAATCAGTCATGAACATCGTCGCTTTAGAATTCGTTTGAGATGGTAAATTTCATTCACCACAGTTTTAGGTAATGTTAGTCGAGGTAAGGGAAAAACTCAAATAAAATAATCACAAATCAAAATTTGTAAATTATTTGAGCAACGAATGTGACAACCCAAGAGTAGCACAACTCAAAAAGTTTCTCCTTGATTTTTGCAGTTTGATTTCTATAGTATCTGCACAACGTTTACGGAAGGATAGAAAGGTAAACTCTTTGCTGAAACTTTATTTATATATTAGCTAAGTATTTACCATGAATTCGACGTACAACGGATACACAGAATTACCACGAATTCGCTGTGCAACGGATTCGCAGAATTACCATGAATTCGACGTACAACGGATACGCAGAATTACCATGAATTCGACTTACAACGGATACGCAGAATTACCATGAATTCGACTTACAACGGATTCGCAGAATTACCACGAATTCGACATACAACGGATACGCAGAATTACCACGAATTCTATTTACAACGGATACGCAGAATTACCATAAATTCGACTTACAACTAATACGCATAATTACTATGAATTCGACTTACAATGGATTCGCAGAATTAACATGAATTCGACGTACAATGGATACGCAGAATTACCATGAATTCGACTTACAACAAATACACAGAATTACCATGAATTCGACTTACAACGGATACGCAGAATTACCATGAATTCGACGTACAACAGATTCGCAGAATTACCATGCATTCGACGTACAAAGGATACGCAGAATTACCATGAATTCGACGTAGAACGGATACACAGAATTACCATGAATTCGACGTACAACGGATACGCAGAATTACCATGAATTCGACGTACAACGGGTACGCAGAATTACCATGAATACGCAGAATACAACGAAGTACTGAGAGAGTCCGTGTTGTTGGAATGATAATCCGATTGAATTTATTAAAGTCACTATAAGCACATGGTATGAAAAATGAATTTTAAAGAAGCTTTTGGAAAGCAAATGGTACTACTTTGGTACCTTGAAAGTTCTATGTTATAAACATATATACATATATACATCAATTTTAAAAGGATGTATATTAATAATGTTAGAGCGTCATTTCTGTAAATTCAAGTAATATATCATTTGCACTGCATGTTGTCTATTTCGAAAGTATAATATATCTGTACTTTGTTTTACAGGAATGTTCTCCAGGGCGGTTTAAAGGTATCCACATACTAAACCAATCAATTACCTTTAAAGCTGCTTGGTTTCTAATTAAACCATTTCTCACAAGCAAACTAAAGCAAAGGGTAAGTCTCGGTGCTTAATGATATTTCATACTTCTAACATTCTTATTTGTATTACACATTGTTTGGCATACTCCAGGTCCTCTCTTGCACTGATACGATGATCATCTGCGCCAAGAGAGATAAACGGCATTAGTCGTTGAACACTACCCGACTTTAATTGGACACCGTTCAGTGTTCCCGGGCTCGATACCACTCCAGACGGAATTGTTTATACTGGGTAGTCAGTGATAGACATCTTAAGGGACGCCGTGGATGAAGTTCTACCTCTTCTAATCGTCGCAGAATGCGGTAGTTCATACTACATGATACGCAGAGGAAATTACACGCCTTCAATTGGTGGATAAGAGTCAATGGTGAGGTTATGACTTCTCTCGATATGGCCTTAAGCATCTGTTTATCTGGGATATCCAGAACTTTCGGGATGGTTATGTATGTCATCATGGATATACTGCTGCCAAGATCGTCTTACTGTGGTATCGCTCCGATCATTATGGCAGATGGCAAGTCTGAATGGCCGTCCTTTCTTTTGAGCTTTTGCTCATATTGCTCACCTGTACATCGTAGAGACATATTTTGACTATTTAATGAAACTGAAAAGCTGGTGAAATTTGTCCATCCGTGAGAACCATGTTCTTTATATGAGTCTTAAGATGCGTCCTTCTCTGAGCTCTAGAAACGCCTGATGCGCTCATTGACGATAAAATTTAATCATTTGCATTTCTGATAGAAATACATTTGCATACGAAGTTTTGAGGCTCTTAAGAGAGTTGTCTTTTTATATTTTCTTTTTTTTATCCAACGTACTGAATATTTTACCACATGATGAGGAAAACTTGAGCCATGTATGTAAGCATATTGCTAAAATCCTCTAAAAATTAAATCTTCAAGCTGAGGAATCTCTGGTTGAACCTCTAGTTATCACTGAATGTTGATTTTGTTGCTAACGTTTCCTTTATCCTTTGAACAATGTGTTTTTTTATTTATTGATTACCTTATTTTCTTATGCCATTTGCCTCTTTGACTGATAAAATGTGAAGGTATCTATGATATGAATGAAACAACTGTTCATTTTTAAAGTTTAGCTTGAAAAGTATTTTACATTTATACGACTATTTCATTGCTTTTATATTTTATCAGGTTCCAACATTTTGTTTAAGTAACAAGCACTAACATTTTTATATATACATATTTTTTATATTTATCAGATCCACTTCCATTCCGAACCTGAAGGTCTCTTGAAATTCTTTCCTCGTGCCATCATGCCTATTAAGTATGGCGGAGATCTGGTGGACTACGACCTGACAGATTGGCTCAGAAATGTCATGCAGCCAGACATGCTACAGTCGTTAGGAGGAGCAAACAACGCGGTTTAGCATAGGAAAATTGCATGTTTGTCCGTTCATATGTTATTTAAAAATGATTGAAGAACTAGACTTGGAAATCTCCTTGCATTTCTCATATCTGATGCATCTTAGTGTGTTCAGAAGGGATTTGCAACCATGGAGATTTATTTATGTGTAAAGTAAAGTGGAGGAACTGTGTTTTTCTCGCTGAAAATACATTTGTAGCCTCACTGAAGATGCACTTGTACTCTCACTGAAGATGCACTTGTATTCTCACTGAAGATACACTTGTAGTGTCACTGAAGATGCACTTGCAGTTTATCCATAACAGGAGACATAATTGTTTATGAACATAAATGTCGTATGTATTCTATTTTTGTTATGTAAATATATATTTCTTACAAGACTAAGCATAATGGATAAAACAGCACAAGAAAAAACCGTTTATGTAATTGTGTTCCTTATGCAGTAATGTTGAGATGAGGATATATAGTGGATAAATCTAAATTAAAGCAAGATAAAATGGCTCAAGGTGAATGTGCCAGTTTGGAACTCATTTTAATTAAAGTAATAAAAATATTTTCATGTAATTTAATTTATTTTCTGTAAACCAAAACAAATCTGGCCCATTTCCTAATAACAAGATGAACACAAATTGTATATTTACTAGAGTTAGGCGAATACTCTTACTAGAAATATACGTCGAATTGTATTAGATATTTGAGATCTCGAATATAACGCTACTAGAAAAAATTCGAATGTTTCGAATATTACGCCATAATTAACACCAGGTTGTGTAATAAAAAGTATACTCTAGAAAATGATTTTCTCAAGTACTAGAAGAAAAAATGGAAACTTGAACAACGTGTTTAAGCTCAAATAACATAAAATGCAGCTTACAGCTGTTTTAAGGATACACTGAGTCCCTTTCGTTAGTGTAAGAGAACCAACAAATCCAAAATTAAAACGACAAAATGAGCCTCATGGGGGATGATTGGTATCCAGCGTATCCTCAAACCAGCTGTATGCTGCATTTTGTCTTATTTGTGCTTAAGGGGACAAGGTACCTCAATTATGATCAAAATATCAACTTTTTATTATTATTATTATTGCATCAAATTAAAGCTACTACCTTTCCAAGTATGTGTACAAAATATTAGACCAGTATCTGCATTATTTAAAAGTTATAGGCATTTTTCTGATGCAAGGTGGAAATTTAAGGCCTACTGGAGTGGGTGTGACCGAGTTTGCCGGAAAGTAGATCCTCACAAAAATTTAATTAATTCTTTTTCTTCCCATTTTTTCCCCCAGTAAAATATGTTTCGAAGTGAAGTGAAGTAAAAAAAGTAAGTGAGGTTAAATAATTTAATTTTAACTGTAACTAGTTCTAGCTGACGTTCACAGTTTGGCGCCTCCCACCAAGCCGATGCATCTCCCGCCGAGCCGAGTTGAAAACTTTACATACATTTTTCTCAGCTTTCATTTTTTCCCCGTTACAGTGTATTCAAAATGCTAAGGATTTTTTTCTTAGCTTTGAAAGCGTTTGGAATTCTTTATATATACTGTTAGTTATTTGTGGAATAAAACTGGGTATGTATTAGTCTATGAGTGCTATAGTTATTTAAAAAAAAAATAATGAATCTCAAAATTTTAAGATTTTGATAACTTTTTATACGTTTAAGATAAAAAAAAATTATATAAAATTTACTATATGCTTGATATAAAAATATCCAAATTTGTTTAGTTTTACTTCACTAATGTTGAGGAAAAAAATGGAGTCAAAATATTGAAAATTGAAAAAGGAGTAGCGATTTTACGTTTAAGATAAAAAAAAATTAACATTAAATAATTAAAATTAATAAATAATTAAAATTAATACATTAAAAAAAAGTTCAAAAAATCAAAATTTTTCTTAAACTGGCCGTCGAATATGATTGTTTTTCTCCAGAATTATTTTTTTGTTTAATTTACAACATAAAAAAATATTATTTCAATTCTAACATGAAAAATAAAAAAAAATGCATAAGAGGTACCGTGTCCCCTTATATACGTTCCTCAAGTTTTCATCATCCTTTTGCACAAAGTGTGTTTGTTTACTTATTGATTACGCGGAAGAAAGTTTGCTTCCATCATGCGAAACGATTCTCGACTACTAGAAAAATAAACCAGAAAAATAGTATGAATTCTTGCTTGAAAATATTATATTTGATGATTTGCTTTCTTAAATAGATCTTAGTTTTTTTATTGAGTCTTTGTTTTATTAAATAACAATTTATAAAATATTTAAAATTAATTACTCAATTATTGTTGTTAGGAGAACATAAAATTAAAAGCTACTGTAAAATTTAAAATAAAAAAATTCATTTCTAAATTAATGTGGTATATTTCAATTTTGAGTTTTTATATTGCTTATTAATTTATTTACTAATAATAAATAAAAATGTTTGATAAATATGAATAATATTTATTAACAATTTGAAATATCTATTCGGGGTATTTGAATATTCGAAATCTGGTAAATATTCGAATTAAATATTCGAATTCAAAAAAAGTAATTTTTTCCCATCTCTTATATTTAAAACATTTTTCTTGTCTGAAAAACCCTATTTTAAATCTCAGCATAATCAAGGAAATAAATTAATCTGAATTTTAAAACGAATGCATACAAAAACTCAATTTTAACACTTAACATCATTTTCAAAGTAATATATCAACTGCCACTTATTTTATTTTTTATAAAATTATAATTAATTACTAAACTTTAAAATGAAATAACTAAAATTAAATTTAAAAGTCCTTTTTATTAAAGGACTTTTAGATCTTTTTTCAGTTCTCTTTAATTTTAAAGTTTAATTGAAGTCGATGTGTATCCATTCTATTTATTAGTAATTACTAGCTTTACTTTCCTTGAACAGCTGTCACGTCTAAGGATAGGAGAGATTTATGTACAATGGGGCACTTTTAGAATTACATCAAATACCTTGTCTACTGTTTATTAAAGTTACAAAAACAAGGTGTCCCCAGAATTTCATATTCATTGGCTACAGGAATATGTAAAATAAATTAGGATTGGTAAAAGTGTTCAGTTAAAAAAATTATAATCTAAAGGGCAAAGTGTTCCACAATCTAAAGTTATGCAAATTGTCCCATAGTGTCCCAATACGGTGTACTACGGAACACCACATGGGGTACAATGAAATTAGCATGGGATACAATGAAAACCTGAAATACATAATTGATGTCCTTTATTAGGATTAGTACGAAAAGTTTGCATGTTAATGAACTAACTGTGTGGATTAGGTCTAATAAAAGAGGTATAAGCCTAATTAGTTCTGACCTACTTTATAACATGGCAGTCTGGAATGTTTGTATAAATGGCAATAACAGAGATGTATTAATTTTGAGTTATAGATTTTGCAAATCAATCAATATAATAAAGTTATAAATTTTGCAAATTAATTTCATGTGATCATAGCATTGGAAAACAGTGCTGCATTGCACCCCTAACATGCTGTTCTATTGTGCCTCGATGTATAATTTGCATTTAAAATAATCATTGCTAGTGCATATGCAAGTGTATATAAGTGCTAGTGTATATGCAAGTGTATATAAGTGCTAGTGCATATGCAAGTATATATAAGTGATAGTGTATATGCAAGTGTATATAAGTGCTAGTGCATATGCAAGTGTATATAAGTGCTAGTGTATATGCAAGTGTATATAAGTGCTAGTGTATATAATTGCTAGTGTATATAAGTGCTGCAAGAAGCATGAAGCTTCCAATAACAGTATTTCCTGTAGTAACTTGCAGAACAAATAGCTTGTCAAAAAATTACTTCATTTGCCTACTTTTACCTTTGTCACATCGCAGCATGTGCATAGCTAACTGGATTAAAAACTGTGGAAGATGTATCCATGGCAGAGTATTATTGGAGTCAAAAGCGAATACTAACTACCAGTCTGCTATATACGAGAAAGCTGTTTGTACTCCATTATTGCACCCCAACATACCCTACATGTGTTCCAATGTTTCAAAAGCCAAGATCGCATCACAACTCGAAATGTCTAATTTTATATCATAGTTTGAAGACCTCTGTGTTCAGAATTACACTCTGCGCAATAATCCTTTGATCTATTCCATATTCTATTGATATTTTCTATAAAGCTTGCTAAAAAAAAAATCCCATCGTGTATTAACATTGATCTGATACATTTTGTGAGAAATTGTCCGTAATTAGTAAATGGATAAATTCATTGACATAATTCAGTTCAAAATTAATTTGTTAGCAGCATACTTTGTTTTTAACTCTCTGCGACCAACCTTTTAAACTTTCAACCCTTTTCTGCTTTTAATGTTTGTAACCTATTAACACCTCTGCTCGTGCTAAAACAACTACAACTGTATATCAAACTCATCAGCAGTGAATGCCATAGGCAGGCGAATAAGCATAGCAAAATATTATATGAAAATATATAAATCTCAACTGAAAATCTCAATCATCCCAATAAATTATATTTATATATTAATTGTACTTTTTAGAAAAATTTAATATATGATATTTTTAACATCATATACGTATTTTTACCATATAAGTGACGTCAAATCTAGTGCCATCAATCTCATTTCGACTAGAACAGAGGACGACTATTGTCTTCTTCATTTGTTTCAGTACTGTTTATATTGTAATATATTTTTTTTTATAATAAATGAGAATAAATAATTGAAAGTTTTACTTTCCTTTCACTCATCCAATTTATCAGTACAGGGCCCTGTTACAACAAGCACAAGCAAAAACGTATTTTTTCATAGGTACATCCTCTTCTTATTTGTATGTGACTAAAATGTATGGAATAGATAATTTATTAAAATATATGTAACTTAAATGCATGGAAGATAACGGAATGCCATATTCGGGCTTTCTAGCAATACTGGTCCAAGAGTTATTTCCCTAAAACGAGTACGGGCCTAGAGTTATTTCCTAAGACTGGCCAAGAACGATCATGGAAAGGTACAAAATTCAGAAAATTAAAATACATCGCGAAAGATAGCGATATGCCAAATATGATCTTCCAAATTCACAAAAACCCACCAGAAAGGAGTAACATAAGCAAGAGACGTCCATTACAAATATCAGTATCCATGAATCGGTTTCATGTTTATTATTCGTTCATTAGCGTAGAATAACCATCAACTGCAATGGTAGCAAGAAAACTTGCTATTAACAGCAATTTTGCGAATCTATCGAAATGAACTGTTATTCCACCATGATGAGCACATAACAATAATAATAAGTGCGAAACCGGTCCTCGGATGCTGTTATTTGCAATGGGAGTGTCTTCCTTATAATCTTTCTAGCTATACCGAATCTCGAGAATTTACTGAATACATTCCTATGACAGGTCCAGGACGGGCTAGCCCTGATAAGGTTCAAAAACGCAAGTATTAAAATATACTACAAAAACAACGACATACCAAATTTGGACTTTCTAGCTGCTTCGGTTCTTGAGTTAAAATAAACGAGTTTGCCTCTTCTTAACTGAAAGAGTAAATTCCTATGGCGAGTCCAGGATGGCAAGCCCAATAACATTAAAAATCCAAAGAATTAAAATATAACTCAAAAGACAACGAGATATCAAATTTGGACTTTCTAGCTGTTTCGGTTCTTGAGTTAAAATAAACGAATTTATCTCTTATTAACTGAAAGAGTAAATTCCTATGGTGAGTCCAAGATGGAACTCCCGATAAGATTAAAAATCTAAAGAATTAAAATATAACTCACAAGACAACGATATATCAAATTTGGACTTTCTAGTTGCTTCGGTTCTTGAGTTAAAATAAACGAGTTCATCTCTTATGAACTGAAAGAGTAAATTCCTATGGCGAGGCCAGGATGGCAAGCCCGATAAGATTAAAAATCTAAAGAATTAAAATATAACTGAAAAGATAACGATATATCAAGTTTGGACTTTCCAACCGCTTCGGTTCTTGAGTTAAAATAAACGAGTTTATCTCTGATCAACAGAAAGAGTAAATTCCTATGGCGAGTCCATGATGGCAAGCCCGATAAGATTAAAAATCCAAATAATTTAAATATAACTCAAAAGACAACGATATATCAAATGTAGACTTTCTAGCTGCTTCGGTTCTTGAGTTAAAATAAACGAGTTTATCTCTTATTAACTGAAAGAGTAAATTCCTATGGTGAGTCCAAGATGGAACGCCCGATAAGATTAAAAATCTAAAGAATTAAAATATAACTCAAAAGACAACGATATATCAAATTTGGACTTTCTAGCTGCTTCGGTTCTTGAGTTAAAATAAACGAATTTATCTCTTATGAACTGAAAGAGTAAATTCCTATGGTGAGTCCAAGATGGAAAGTCCGATAAGATTAAAAATCTAAAGAATTAACATATAACTCAAAAGACAACGATATATCAAATTTGGACTTTCTAGTTGCTTTGGTTCTTGCGTTAAAATAAACGAGTTTATCTCTTATGAACTAAAAGAGTAAATTCCTATGGCGAGTCCAGGATGGCAAGCCCGATAGGATTAAAAATCCAAAGAATGAAATATAACTCAAAAGACAACGATATATCAAATTTGGACTTTCTAGTTGCTTTGGTTCTTGCGTTAAAATAAACGAGTTTATCTCTTATGAACTAAAAGAGTAAATTCCTATGGCGAGTCCAGGATGGCAAGCCCGATAAGATTAAAAATCCAAAGAATGAAATATAACTCAAAAGACAACGATATATCAAATTTGGACTTTCTAGTTGCTTTGGTTCTTGCGTTAAAATAAACGAATTTATCTCTTATGAACTGGAAGAGTAAATTCCTATGGCGAGTCCAGGATGGCAAGCCCGATAGGATTAAAAATCCAAAGAATGAAATATAACTCAAAAGACAACGATATATCAAATTTGGACTTTCTAGTTGCTTTGGTTCTTGCGTTAAAATAAACGAGTTTATCTCTTATGAACTACAAGAGTAAATTCCTATGGCGAGTCCAGGATGGCAAGCCCGATAAGATTAAAAATCCAAGGAATGAAATATAACTCAAAAGACAACGATATATCAAATTTGGACTTTCTAGTTGCTTTGGTTCTTGCGTTAAAATAAACGAGTTTATCTCTTATGAACTAAAAGAGTAAATTCCTATGGCGAGTCCAGGATGGCAAGCCCGATAAGATTAAAAATCCAAAGAATGAAATATAACTTAAAAGACAACGATATATCAAATTTGGACTTTCTAGTTGCTTTGGTTCTTGCGTTAAAATAAACGAGTTTATCTCTTATGAACTAAAAGAGTAAATTCCTATGGCGAGTCCAGGATGGCAAGCCCGATAGGATTAAAAATCCAAAGAATGAAATATAACTCAAAAGACAACGATATATCAAATTTGGACTTTCTAGTTGCTTTGGTTCTTGCGTTAAAATAAACGAGTTTATCTCTTATGAACTAAAAGAGTAAATTCCTATGGCGAGTCCAGGATGGCAAGCCCGATAAGATTAAAAATCCAAAGAATGAAATATAACTCAAAAGACAACGATATATCAAATTTGGACTTTCTAGTTGCTTTGGTTCTTGCGTTAAAATAAACGAGTTTATCTCTTATGAACTAAAAGAGTAAATTCCTATGGCGAGTCCAGGATGGCAAGCCCGATAGGATTAAAAATCCAAAGAATGAAATATAACTCAAAAGACAACGATATATCAAATTTGGACTTTCTAGTTGCTTTGGTTCTTGCGTTAAAATAAACGAGTTTATCTCTTATGAACTAAAAGAGTAAATTCCTATGGCGAGTCCAGGATGGCAAGCCCGATAGGATTAAAAATCCAAAGAATGAAATATAACTCAAAAGACAACGATATATCAAATTTGGACTTTCTAGTTGCTTTGGTTCTTGCGTTAAAATAAACGAGTTTATCTCTTATGAACTAAAAGAGTAAATTCCTATGGCGAGTCCAGGATGGCAAGCCCGATAAGATTAAAAATCCAAAGAATGAAATATAACTCAAAAGACAACGATATATCAAATTTGGACTTTCTAGTTGCTTTGGTTCTTGCGTTAAAATAAACGAGTTTATCTCTTATGAACTAAAAGAGTAAATTCCTATGGCGAGTCCAGGATGGCAAGCCCGATAGGATTAAAAATCCAAAGAATGAAATATAACTCAAAAGACAACGATATATCAAATTTGGACTTTCTAGTTGCTTTGGTTCTTGCGTTAAAATAAACGAGTTTATCTCTTATGAACTAAAAGAGTAAATTCCTATGGCGAGTCCAGGATGGCAAGCCCGATAAGATTAAAAATCCAAAGAATGAAATATAACTCAAAAGACAACGATATATCAAATTTGGACTTTCTAGTTGCTTTGGTTCTTGCGTTAAAATAAACGAGTTTATCTCTTATGAACTAAAAGAGTAAATTCCTATGGCGAGTCCAGGATGGCAAGCCCGATAGGATTAAAAATCCAAAGAATGAAATATAACTCAAAAGACAACGATATATCAAATTTGGACTTTCTAGTTGCTTTGGTTCTTGCGTTAAAATAAACGAGTTTATCTCTTATGAACTAAAAGAGTAAATTCCTATGGCGAGTCCAGGATGGCAAGCCCGATAAGATTAAAAATCCAAAGAATGAAATATAACTCAAAAGACAACGATATATCAAATTTGGACTTTCTAGCTGCTTCGGTTCTTGAGTTAAAATAAACGAATTTATCTCTTATGAACTGGAAGAGTAAATTCCTATGGTGAGTCCAAGATGGAAAGTCCGATAAGATTAAAAATCTAAAGAATTAACATATAACTCAAAAGACAACGATATATCAAATTTGGACTTTCTAGTTGCTTTGGTTCTTGCGTTAAAATAAACGAGTTTATCTCTTATGAACTAAAAGAGTAAATTCCTATGGCGAGTCCAGGATGGCAAGCCCGATAAGATTAAAAATCCAAAGAATGAAATATAACTCAAAAGACAACGATATATCAAATTTGGACTTTCTAGCTACTCTGGTTCTTGAGTTATTCCCAAAAACGAATAAATCCTTATGACAGGACCAGGACAGGCTATCTTGATACGGTTAAAAATCCAAATAATTAAAATATATGTCAAAAGGCAACGACATGTCACAATTCATGTTACTATATGTTTAATAGCATATTCTTCTTCGATTTTAATATGATTAATGGAACTTAAATAGTTAGGGCTTCAAAAATTTAAATTCGAAATAAAGAAGCAGTTCTAGCTTTATCATAACCATTTAAAGGCCTCCCCTCTTAATTTTGGGGCTTTTCAAAAATGAAAACGTTATACACATTTCGTAAATAAAAACAGTTTGGTGTAAAATGTCAAGTTGTGGTCTCTTGATTGGGCCCCTAATCTTCTTTGATAAAGCAGACCCTCGTGAGGAGCAGTGTCAGTGTTGCGATAAGCCCAAAGGTATACCAATTCAGAAAGTTTCTCTCACATCACACGCCAAACGTCGTTTTATCGCCAGTTCTGGTACACTATTTTTGCAACTCCTGCAAGCGGAGAGAAGCGGAATTCCTCAAGCGGAGAGAAAGACGATTGTTTTTAATCCGCGATATTGTTCACGGAGACAGATTAGATACATTTGTATCCCATTATTTAAATCATGTTTTATGCACATTTTGGTTTTAAAGTAATACTATGAAAATACATGTATTTAAGAACTTTTTGTACTGCACGCAGATTGTTTGCAATGAGTGTAAGAAATGTTCCACCCACATATATAATTTATTATTTGAATAAAACGTTTATATGCGAGATTTTGGAGTAAATATATTCGTAGGATCCGTATGTTGTTCAATACTTATATTGTACAACAATCAGTGACGAAAATTGAAGATTATTTAAAAGGAGGGAATATTTGTCATTTTAAAAATGCAAAATTTGTGACATTTTAAGGAAATTTGCTTGACATTTTCGGTTTGTGGGAGCAATAAATATTACTTTTCTGACATACCTAATATAATGCATCGTATTTCAAGGTAGACTTTTCAAAGTTTTTCGGAACCCTTGGGATTCCGCGACGTGATAGTTTCATGCAAATTGTCTTAAATTTAAAAACGTGTGAAATTTTGATGCATAATTTGGACAACAGGTGATATTTCTTATTTTGGGGTTCCACCATCAAATTAAATTTCAAAAGGGTTTCGTGACAAAATGAATTTGAAAAATACTGATATAATGTATAGGGAAAGTATTATGACGAGGTTGAAAACTCGAATTCTGCTTTGTGTTTTCGACGGTAGAGCTTGTTTCAAACATCCCTGAAATCGAATCGAATGTTTTTAAAGTGATATCTGTGTGTGCATGTATATTAATGTATGTAGTATGTGCATGTATATTAGTGTGTGTATGTGTATTAGTGTGTGTGCATGTATATTAGTGTGTGTGTCCTTGAGTCAGTGGATGCGATATCTAACGAACGGATGGAACGTTTCAAACAAAAAAAAAATTCGATTATTACAATCAGTGAATACTGGAAGTCTATTGATTTTATAAGCAATCGAATATTTGGAAACCAGCTCCAAACTTTCGAATGAAATTTTGAAAAACATCATACAAAATCAGAACCTTTAATATTGTTACATAAAATATCATTTTTTATTTAATTTTTTATTAGAAAATGAATAACATAAACTTTGGGATAATAGCATGAACCATTCTTGATATATTGTACGTTTTTCAAATAAATTTTAGAAAATACATGAAATTAAAACAGTACTAACTATCGTAATATGTTTCCATTCCATGTACAATATTATGTGACAACGGTGTTAGCATCATTCTGGTAGGTTTTATTCACGAGACACTGTTTCACAATAATTTTGTATTTTGACATCAAACAATTCGTCAAATGTAATTTATTAGTTTGTTTGTCTGTCTGTAATGCTTGTCGATAAATTAACAAAATATCGTCAACTTGACATTTTATTTAAAATGTTTCCAAATTGGCAAAAATGACATTAAATTAATAAAAATGATATCAAATTGATGAATATTCTTGAAAAATGAAGTTTAATTTATTTGATAATTCCTGTCCCTTTGGGGAAATTAATATTCTTGATTTAAGATATGTTGAGTTTCGCGGTTATAATCGTTTCAAATACAATATTTGCACAAAATAAAAGTTAATTCGGTTAAGCTGTGAAGGACTCAAAGTCATTGATTGATAAAGTCTTTTTGACACTCCCACCCATTTTATTCACCCTCGAGTGAGAAACAAAAATATTAAGCTCCGTTAGGTTCTGCCCCGTTGTCGATACTATAAGCATAAGCGCCCATAGCACTTTTCTAGGCGTTAAACTCAATGATATGTACAATATCGACTACCTTGATCCCCCACATTTGGGATCTTGAATGTCCAGGAGAGCGGAAGTGCCTCCTTTCCCTCCCCTATGGGCGCTCATTGAAAAAACTCCCTACTTATACTAGTAACCTCAGGACAGAACGAACCTAACGGAGTTGAGTTTCGATTTCCCCAGGGGTGGAAAAATGGAGTCTTTCCAGATCCCACAAAAGTTTCCGTGAAGTCTAAATTTTTACAACACTTATAGCCACCCCGACCACTCAAATAGCTGCTGTAAGCCCTCTGGGTCAGTCGAGTGGTTTGGGTCTGCAACACTTATAGCCACAGAATACTATATTAGTCTGTGCTTATGGCCATCTCTCTCGGCCACTCAAACAGCTGCTGTAAGCCCTATAGGGCTAGTCAAATGGTCTGGGTCTTCAACACTTATAATCATGGGTACCCATAGGGGCGTTCAAAGTCACAAACGTAGGTATCAAGCTAGTCAACATTGTACTTCTCATCCATGAGTTTACCCTCTGGAAAATGTTCTATGGGCGCCCATAGGGGAGCGCGAGGGGGCATTTCACTCCCGCGGACGTTCAAGGTCAGAAATGTAGGTAATAAGTTAATAGATATTTACCTCCCATCCTTGAGTTTGGCCATCTCAGGAATAAGTTTTATGGGCGCCCTTGAATCCTACTCGTTCGAAACAAGGTCGACCTCTCCTGCAGTACCACACTATATTTTGATCGTACTATATTTTGACACACACACACATACTCTCTTTCTCTCTCGCCCTCTGTGTCTCCCTCCCTCCCTTTCACCCGTATTCTAATCACGTTAATTACATGATGATCTACCTAATTCTAATTTTTTCAGAATGCAGCTACATATAGAATTTCGTGGCTGTACGTACTCTCTCTAATTTAATATCTCTAACTTGGAATAACGTTTTAATCCCATTTATTACAAAATATTCTACCTGTTTCTAATTTTATATAGAATGCATCTACATATAAATTGCCATAGTGATACGCGCATTCGCACCCCACAGATACACACACACACGCGGATGGAAATATTTCCCAAAATGTTCGAAATGTGTTCATGGTGTCTTTAAGTTTATTTTTTCGTCTAAATGTCGTGATTATCCGTGAACTTCCTCTATACAATAGCATTAGAAAATAATAAAATGATTCTTTAATTGAGTGAATACTGAATTAATTTAATTCTAATCTAAGAGATAATGCATTTAAAAAGTGTCTATATTGCTAAATTGTAAGTTATATATCGGCGATAAGCCCATATTGCTTAATTGTAAGTTATATATCGGCTTCTTTAATCTAATCAGTATTGAATTAATTTAATTCCAATCTAAGAGACAATCCATTTAAAACGTGTCTCTATTGCTAAATTGTAAGTTATACATATATCCTATAAAAAAAATAAACCAAATTGCGAGAGTCTTTTCTCTTGATATGGCTGCTATAGTAACCTTGAGAGAGAGAGAGCACTCCTTCGCGTATCACGCTGGCGATAAAACGAAGTTTGGCGTCTGATTTGGAAGAAGGCTTTCTGGCTTAGTATACTTTTGGGCCTTCCGCGTCAGTGTTTCTTTCCCGGGGGGGGGGGGGGGGGGGGCGAATACACGTCTCCCCCGGAGACGTGTATTCGCTCCCACCGGATACGTTTTATTTATGTAACACAGCATTTAGGTAAATTTATTTAGGGCAAATAGAGATACTGTCCCCCCTAAAATTTCATTCGATAGCTCCCCGGTCAAAGAGTCCTGAAAGAAACACAGGGGAGGAGGGATCTATTTTTGTTAAATTTGACCATCTGTCAGCATCTCCGCTTGTCGACCACTGAAACAGCTGCTCATACCCTAGGGTGAGTCGGTTGACCTGGGTTTTCAACATCTCTACCTGGTGAAGATGTGATGGTACATCCAGTTTCATATATTTGACTCAAACACCTTCAATAAAAAATGCAAGGAATGTCGTTGGTGCTGCCATCTACAAGCTGAAGTGTAAACCAATTACGCGTAGTTTGATAAAAAGCTAATAGATGTCAGCACTTCAGATCATCATTATGGTGAACTTTAAAGGGTCTCTAATGATTTTTACTTTTATTTATTATTTATTAGAAAATTGCAAATATATACTTCTGAGAAATACATAATTATTGAGATTAGTAACATATACATTTTCGAATCATAAAACTACGAAAAGCGATTATTATATTGTTGCTCAATGAAGACATTGATTGTTGCTTGCTTTGAATGTTTGAATTGAAATAAAATCATTTTGTATGTCATGCAATTGATAAATACATTTTACAGTGTAATAAAAAGTTTCAAATGCATGAGGAGCAAAGAAAGAACAAAAGTTCTTTAAAGAAAACTCAGTTTGAGAGAGAATTCCTGACTTTCAGTTTCCTGTGAGGTTCATCCTCGGTTTCGAATTTGAATGGAAACGAACTAATAACGAAATACGAGAATAAGTTCAGTTTACAAAAAAGAAAACCTGTATTCAAAATAATAAGTTTTGTAAAAGACGTTTGAAAATTTAGAATAAATAATTTGGGATAAAAATTTGACTAAAAGTAAAAAATATCAAAAGAGTTTAAGTGATAAGTTACAATACCTTTTTACTTTCCTTATATACATAATGTATAAGGAAAGTATGACGGGGTCGAAAATTCGAATTCGAGTTTTCGACGGGAGAGCACGTTTCAAGCATACCTGATCACGAATCAAATATTTTTGAAGTGATGTCTGTGTGTGTGTGTGTGTGTGTGTGTCAGTGAGTCTGTGGAGACGATAACTGACGAACGAATGGACCGATTCGAACAAAATTTGGTACGAAAATCACAATCCGTAAACACTGGAAGCCTATTGTTTTTATACGTAATCGAATGATCGGAACCCTCCTAAATTTTCGAATGAAATTTTGAAAAAAACCGTCAAAAAATCAAAACCGCTAATGAAGTTACGCAAATAGACATTTCTTATGTAATTTTTCATTAGAAAACGATTAACACAAATTTTAGAACGCTAACATGAACCGTTCTCTAGATATTTTTCATTTTTCAAAGAAATTATCAAAAAGCCATAGAATATAAAAAGAAAATCGTTCCTATTGGGACACATGTTCACTTTTCATATATGTAATACCATGCGATAAATTGGGTGACATCATTCTCGTGGAACTAGCTCGTTCCATTCATGAAAAAAGATTCTTTAAGTAATACTTTTGTATTTGAACGCCAATAGTCATTTATCTGCTGTAAGAATAACTTATTTCTTCGTCCATAACGCTTGGCAAAATTTTGGCGACGAATTTTGCGGAATGCCGCCAACTTGGCAACTTTTTGAAATGTTGCCAAATTAACGAAAATCTCGCCAAATGGATAAAAATGACGCTAAATCAATGAAGATGACGACTCATTGTCGAAAATTCAATATCTTGGAAAAAATATTAGTATCTACTATAAGAAAAACCTGTTTTTTTTACTGCAAAAATAGTAAATTCGTTTCATTATATAAGGAAAGTCATGTGTTGCCCACATCAGATTTTTTTCTTTTGTGAAGAAAACAACAAGGGAAGTTAGAACAGAAAACTCGAGTTATTCAAATTTCTTCTAGTGTCGTTATATTCGAGATCTCGAATCTCGAGTACTTTCTGGTATTCAAGTTTTCGTGGGTAGTATTAGCCCATTTCTTATTTAGTCACATAACCAAAAATATGGTAGCGTTAAAAAAAGAAATAAGAATGCCAAGAAAAAATGTACAAATGATAAAAATGAATAAACGAAACAGTTGTTATAAACGGTGTTTTGTTAAATTTTCTTACATAATTAAAGGAGATGTCTGTCTGTCTGTATGTATGTATGTATGTGTGTTGTTGTTCTTGTTGAGACCCAGACCGTCCGATCTACCAGAAAGGTGTATGGTAACCGTTTGGACGGCCGGGAAGTGCCACCCAATTTAGACGGGAACCCAGTGGGGGAGGCATCCACAGGGACCGTACCCTCCTTCCCCTACCACCAACCTCTCGGAAGGGCTTACGGACCCACATGTTTAACGTGGTCGTACTCCGCATGAACACGGCGGCAGTTATGGCAGCGAGCAAATCCAGCACGCAAACCACCGGGCTACCGCGCCCGAAAAGAGCCAACAGCACGCAGTGTTCCCAGGTGGTCACCCACCCAAGTACTAACCGGGCCCGATGCTGCTTGACTTCGGTGATCTAATGAGAACCGGTGTTTTCAGCACAGTAGGGCCGTTGGCTTGTATGTATGTGTGTGTACGTGCGTACAGTTTGTAGCGGAAAATTTGAACATCGTACGGTGATGAAATTTGTTACAAAGGTACTTCAGGACCCAAGAAATGCACCATGGTGTCGTACTTTTTTTAATTTAAATTGGTGTTTTAGTTATAAACTTTTAAAGTTAGTTAGCATCAATTTCGTAGATCTAGTTCTTTCTATTCAAAAGAAGAGATACTTCTATAATAGTTCTGTACTTCGACTTCATAGAATTTGCTAATAGTCACCCATTTCATGGTATATTAATTGAATGTTAATTGAATTTCAGTGATAATTTCCCACGCGAGTATGAATAAGTCATTCTGTTTGGAATTGTTAGTGTTCAAAATCACCAACGTGAGTCTTTCATAAAAAAAAAAACAGTATTTGTCTAAAATATCTGATGTCAGCAGCACATGAATTTCCTTGCATAATGTAAAGACTTGCAAGAAAAGGAGGAAATTAGAATTGCAATTCAATAAAATATTTTAAAATAAATCCATATGTCGCTATCTAACGGAGGGCAATTTATTTTCGGATATTTTCCCCACTTTAAATATCCACATAAAAGTTAGACAAAAATACAATGATGCAATATATATAATCCTATATAATCCTTTCACAGCAAACAAATGATGAACGAGAGCAATGGTACAGTGTTGTTTTTAGTAGTGAATTAATTGTACATTTAAATTGGTGAGCGAGTTACGTATTATGTATAGGATGACGAGTCGGAAAATTCGAATTTCAGTCTTTAACGAAACAGCACGCTTCAAGTATACATGAACTCGAATCAAATGTTTTGGAGGCGATGTCTGTGACTGCGTGTGTGTGTGTGTGTGTGTGTGTGTGAATCTGCTGAAGCGATATCTTACGAACGAATGGAACGGTTTGAACGGAATTTGGTGAAATTATCAATGAATACTGCAACCCTATCAATTTTAAACGCACTTGAACATTCGGTAATTCTTCCCCTCCAATTTTCGAATGAACTTTTTTTTTAATCATTTATAAATCATGGCGTTAAATAATTATAAATAAATAATAATTTTCCTCAAAATACGATACAAACTGTAGAACACTATCATGAACCGTTCTCGCGATATTGTACAATTTTTGAATTAATATTTTATGCAATCATTCAAAACCCATTATACTTTTAATACTATAAGAAAAATTATCGTTTTATAAGTATTTTTTCACTTCAAAACGAATGGCATACGCTTGAAAACGCTATCATGAACCGATCTCGAGACATTGAACATTTTTCAAATAAATTTATCAAAACAATTATATGGAATTAAAAAAGTACTAAGTATCATCCATTATATTAATTCCATGTGCAATAAGATGCAACAAATCTGTTAAAATAATTCTCGTAGATCTACTTTGTTTCAGTCATGAGATGTGATACTTTTAGGTAGTACATTTGGATTTTGATGCCAAAAAAAATTCTCCAATAGTCCTTTATTTCACGGGATATTCATTAAAATTCATTATTTCTCCATTTGCTAAGGTTTTTGAGTTTGTTCTGCATAGGTACATTTACAGTCCAGTTCGGTCTTTTATTTCTATCAATCAACATGGTTTCATGAGAGGTAGGTCTACTGTAACTAATCTTTTCGGTATTTTGATTCATAAATTGAAGGGTTTTGGGATTTGTCCTAATTTGGTTATGCTTTTAAAGTCCTATTTAACTTCTAGGTTTTCATGTGTAAATTTTGGTTCTTGCTTGAGTAGGGGTTTTTCTGCTAATTCTGGTGTGCCCCAGGGCTTAGTTCTTGGTTCCTTGTTATTTATTTTTCTTTAATAATGATATTACTGATTGTTTTAAAAATAGTCTTTTTTATGCTGATGATTTGAAACTTCTATGTCCCATTTTTGTTGTTTCTTGTTATAATATTCAATCTGAGTTGCATGTCTTTTCCGATTGGTGTAGCAATAACCATCTTTATGTCAATATTAGTAAATGTGGTGTTGTGCCTTTTACTCGTAGAAAAGTGCCTATTTTATTTTCTTATAATATTGGCAACTCTGTTTTGGCTAGAAAGTTCTCTATTACTGATCTTGGAGTTATTTATGCGTCCGATTTCTTCTTTTCTCCTCATATTTCTAATATCTGCTCTAAATCCTATAGAAAACTGGGTTACATGAAGGTAATTACCCAGGATTTTACAAATGAGGATACCATTATTTTTCTTTTTATTGCCCTGGTCAGGTCTGGTCTTGAATATGCGTCTGTGGTGTGTCGGCCTTTTCATGCCGTTCACTCAAACAGGATCGAGATCATTCAAAATAATTTCTTGAGGTATCTTTATTACAGGAAAACTCGCATTTTTTGTTATGCCTTATCCGCTACTTTTCTACGTGACTTGTTTGGTTTAACAAGCTTACAGAGCAGAAGGGATTACATTTTATTTTCATTCTTCAGGGGTCTGTTCGGTGGCCGAGTTGATCGCTTCCCTGTCTTGGGTGGAATTGGGTTTCGTGTTCCTCAGTATACAACCAGGAGCATTAATTTATTTGTTGTAAAGAATTTTAACTCGAATATAGGGTGTAGCTGTGCAATTACTAGTTTTTGTAAATTATACAATAATTTCCCTGATTATCTCGATATTTTTTATTCATCGGAGATGGATTTTAAAAAGCATTTGTTGTAAACATCTTGTATTTACTGTATTTATTCATGTGCATCTGTTTATGAAGATCATTTGCTGTTAAGGGTTTGCTTTCTTTTTAATGTATTTAAACTTTTTAATGTATTTTATAATGTTTTAATCTGTATATTTTGAATGTATTTTTATTCCTGTATGCTGTAACTGGGACTACGCCCTGTAGCTTGCAGTCATTTTCAAATAAAAAAAAAATAACTCTAAAAAATAACTCTAAATACCAATTGCCTTTTGAAAAGTATTTTGCTCATGAATTGATTTATACTGTAGCTTATAGATGGCAGCACCAACGACATTCCTTGCAGTTTTTATTGAAAGTGTTTCAGATAAATAATATGAAACTGGATGGACTATCACATCTCCACCAAGGAGATGTTGAAACCCCAGGCCACCTGACTCACCCTAGGGTATGAGATACACCCTGTTTGGACTCATAAGTTACTAAAAACGCTAATTTGAATTCACGAGATTCTAATTCAATGCATAAACATTGTGTTCTGAATCTTCTACCCCATTATTTGCAGTGAAGGTATTGCATCATATAGGGGAAGTCCTGTACTTCCAACATCAGATTTCCTTTTTAATTATATAAAAACGGAGGTTTGAGTTCCAATCAATAGACTCCTAAAATTGAAATAGAAGCTCTAATAATATGATTCATATGTTAATAAGGTATTCGTTGTCCCATTTGGAAATATCCTTCATCGCCATGACAACCAACTAATCATCCCAAAATATATGTATAAAATATATATTAA